>JABXWE010060911.1:0-11316 GCA_014611495.1 Limonius californicus
TTTCTAGCAAAATCCAATCTGTGTCTACGGTGGTCTGCAGTCAACTGTGGGCCAGTAGCTGGTAATGTGGCTCTCAGATTTCCTTCCAGAAGACGTTGGCGAACGGTTTCAATGCTAACCTGCACATTATGTACTGCTGAAAGTTGTCTTTGGAAGGCTCTTGTGGTGGTAAAGCGTTTTCTTAGTGCACGCATTCGAAGAAAACGATCTTCTACAGCGGTAGTAGCACGTGGTCGCCCTTGCCGTGGTCGCCCTTGCCGTGGTCGCCCTTGCCCTGGTCGCCTGTCGTGTTCGTTACTTTCTCTGAAACGCTGGATGACCCGAGAAATGGTTGTGTGGTTCACCCAAGCCTGTCAGCGATAGCGCGGAAAGAATACCATTCTTCGGACAAAGTAAGGTCTGCGACACACTCATCAGGACTTAAATTTCTTGAGATACGTTGAATGTTAAATAAAACTGATCGTACAAGCAATTGTTTGATAACAGATACACGATTTGATACGTTTTAAAGTACAACGAAACTGCAAGTAAATTGTAAATGTGCATGTAAAATTGATTAATTTTTTTTAACAAAGGTAAAGATGTAGAAACAGACCAAGAGTAACATGTGTCTATCAGGTTTGTATCAGACATTCATTCCATGCATTTGGTTGAAGTAAATAAGTGCACTACTTTTCTTTTATCGCAACATTAATAATTGGTGCGTTAATAATAACAACCTTATAAAAAACTACATTTTAACAATTTTTTTATTAGAATACAAGTGCATGTTGTTATGCAGCATTGTGTGATCCGTTCCTATAGAAATACACATTTGTAATACAATAATCACAAATAGGGGATTTAGGAACACATCATTATTTCCCTGGCAGCATTTTCGCTTTTCTTGTCCCGAAACAATTTTACAGGCCGATTTAGGATTTCTTTGAATTTTTTATAGTTGCCGCGGCATTTGGAAACTCAGCATGATGTTGTTCTATGCAATTTTGTACAAAATACCTCAAAAATCCCTTAATATTAGTGCCTTCGCAAAAGAAATATTCGACTACGAATGTTCTGTTCCAACACATATACCATTTTGCAACAATAAAAATAAAATGTTCGAAACAATACTCTAGTATTATTTCTAAAACTAACTAGTGTAGTGTATTTGCAACGAATACTTACAAGTAGCAGTGAAATCTCACAATATAGAAATGTTTGTTTACCAGTACAACGTTTAACAGTCAATTGTCAACCGACAAGGGAATCTACATATATTTCCTACAATCGAAGTTATAAAGTTAACGACATGCGTTTACATTAACAAAATATGTCTGGTATTTTTTCGAACATCCGTTGTTATACAGTGCACGCCGCTTATTGAAATCACGGATAATGCTATCGTTCGGATATTGTTATCACATTCACGAAGAATGGGCCGGACATATACGACTACATCAGAAAAACATCGTTTATAATAATTATGTCCCTCATGTCTCTTTTGATTGTATTTTCAAGCGTGAATGGTACAGAACCCCCCCCCTCTCGTAGTCCACTCTCTAATACACACACACACACACACACACATAAACGCCTTCAGTCTGGTTGGCAGCAGTTAGCTTAGTTCTAATCTAAAGTGGAATCTGCACTAAAATTCTGATTGGCTATTGTCCGTGAAGATGATACACGTGTAGATTGCCCATTAATGCGCCACAAAGAGGAAGAACTTGCGAAAAAACGATAAAGGAAAAGAACATTTTGTTGTGACGGAAGGATGTTTACGCCGTTTATTATTATCAATCGGTTATTGGTATCAAAACCCGCATCCCGATGTGATCACGCTAAGCGAGATACACTGTATTTAAAAATATGCATGGCATGTTACCTTCTTCTTCTTAATTGGGTAGTTAAAAGATGGCGGCGCGTATTGGCAACCAAAGTCACTAGACTTACTCGGTTGGTGTGTACATTTATTTACGATTACAATATAACCTATTATAATGTCGTGATTTTAAAACGTATTGTGTATGTTTTCTGAGTAATCCTGGTACATAGTATTTTATGATTAGTAATTACATATTGTTTTATGTTTAAATAAACAGTTACATCCACCTCGCCGTTTCAAGTTCTTACAAACTTTAATCAATATTATAAAGCTAATTTTTTTAATAATGAAAGTGTAGTTGAGGCATCACATATTTGGATACGAAATAAAAACAGCCGTAGGTGTACCTTATTATTATGATTAGTAAATAAAATATTTTCGCTATTTATATTATATGTATAGTTCAATCAAAATCCCGGAAAAACGGGCAGTAGAACAAAAACATTTGGAATGTCGTTATTAGAGTACTACATAGATAAGCGTAATAATGTTTTTTAATAGACACATTTCAATCTAGTGTATGTTGAAATAAAAATGAAAATTACATGCACTAAATTGTTAAGAATATAATGTATGTTGCAACCAATTAGCAACGATTTTATTAGCAAAATTCAGGTAATGTGGGTTTCTAAATTTAACGTCCACCACTGGTATATTTAGTAATGGTTTTTCTGATTCTAAGTGACTAAATCAACAGGTGATAAGGATATCTATCGCCGAATGTAGGTAGACCAAAGATGTATTCAAAATGAAGTCTCTTCTTCTACATTACACTTTGTTTGGTCAGGCATACTGCTTATAGCAGTGGTTCCCAACGGGGTCGGTACCGCCCACCGGTGGGCGTTGAAGTGATCTAAGGGTTTTTTTTTGGTCCAAGGCAAATTTAGGGGGCGTTGAGGACCAACCGCCACCCCCCTGGGCAATACTCGCAAGTTGCGCTGAAAAATTTGATTAATGCTAAAAATCATCGAACGCATGTTTCAACAAATAGTTCTAAATGTCTTTTAAACAAGATCGGTCCGTATTAAAAGTAGGTATTGGTACATTATAGCTTTGTCGTAACATCTTTCCGACTAGTACATGAACGAGTCGCAGCATGCGCAGTGCACCACATGGAGCACCACAGTGTGTGTGTATGTTCCGGGTCGATCAACGAAGCTTATATTTACAAGATTGCACAGGTCATGACAAGATTAACACACGTGCTGAATATCGAATCTATGCATGTTTTGACAGATTCATTAAACATTATACTGCAGGAGGAGTTGATAAAATTGTCAACAAATCAAGAGTTAAAATTGAAATTAAAAAATGGATATCGAGAATTTTGACTTCAAATACAAATTCCAGTATTATATCCTGCTTTATGAGCTACATCGAAGAAGTTTCTCATTGCATTCCCATCATCATATTTAGCCGAAAGAGGATTTAACGTAGTCAGCAATTTACTAACAAAGAAAAGAAACAGATTGTCAATAGTAGAACGCGGCGATTTAAGATTGCTGATGACAAATATGGCACCAAACATCGAAAAATTAGTGTCATTACCCAAAGCTCAGCCCTCTCACTAATGATATTATATTAATTTTTTTAATAATATATATTTGTTAATCAAACTTTGAGCAATACACCAATATTGTTAATATCTTTTAATGAAGTAATTTTAAAAATCTGTCCTTGTTTTTCAATACATAATATAGTATACTTCACCTTAGAAGGGCGCCATCGAATGACTGTTTGGAAAAGTGGGCTATGACCCAAAAAAGTTGAAAAACTGTGGGTTACGTTGTTGATTTCAAGAACGGGAGTCGGTGTGTTCTTTTTTCTGAAAAGGGGGCGGTGTGTAACTTTCTTTTCGAAACGGGGGCGGTAGGCCAAAAAAGTTGGGAATCTATGGCTTATAGTATTATCAGCATAACGACAGGGTGGTAACGAACTTTGCCTGCATTAGTAAATAATTTATGCGGCAACTTTCAAAGAGAATCCACACATTTGCATACCATACATTATTTTCTCTCATCAAGTTTCCCTAATACATGGCTGGAAGGCAAAAAAGTATCCATGTTTGACATTCAATTGAGTTAGGTAGAATTGTTAAAGTTGTCAGGTTTTGTTAATATATGTTAAAAAATTCAAAAAATAGAAACACATTTCAAGAATTGATCACCTAAAACATTTACGACTTTTAAAGCGCCAGTTTTCAAACACAAGGTGGGTCAGCAAAGTTATCCCCCCCCCCTGAAAATAGTTCGCGCTACACAACATTCAGGTTTCACAGCAACCGAGGTTATTGAACTATTTAAAGTACAGAAATCGATCATAATTACTTTCCGTCAAGTTGATATCTTACTGTAGAAATTAATGCAGGATAAATTAAGCCTACTTCCCCACGTTTCCGTCGTTGTGGAAACAAATAGTAGGCAGTAAATTGACTTGCCTACATTTAGGCGCTTCTTATAGAATCTTTGAGAAGCTCTACTCCTGAAAGGAATCACTTTTGACCATACATTTATTAACAAAAATGTTTGTTTTCATGTATACTTTAAGCCCTAAAAGTTTGTCGCAGCAATTCATCAACACCCTGTGTATATATGTATATACGAGATGGGTCGACGACATACGGCGCTTTGCGGAAGAAATTGGATTGGAGTAGCTCAGGAAAGAAAAGTGGAGCAGTTTGGGGGAGGCCTATGTCCTGCAGTGGCCAAATATGATGATGATATAGCAAAGTTTTAATTATTTCAGAAAATTTTCAGAATTGCCTTCATCCACTCCCACACAATTTCTAATCTGTTTTAAAAACGATCTTCGGACTGAAGCAAGCGTGTTAGGTGTAAATGACGCACACGCCTCTATTATTCAATTTACACTGCTCCTCTTCCAATCCAATTTCCTCTAAATACATTATTTAAGTATGTAATTCCTAACAACCCAAATAAATAATAACGAATATGTATCTACAGGGCCAGCTCTAGGGTACATGCAGATTTTAGGGGCGGCAATTTTACTTATACTCATTGAATGATGTAATTATATTTTAATAATAAATTAATTTAAATCTGATTTTATTACTGTGGCCGTAGTCACACCAGTCCTGGTATGACGACCAAATTCCGATATCTCTGCTATGACAGAAATAATCAAAAATATTTTGTATTAACGTATTGTCCATTGTTTTACATTTGTTTTGTATTTTAAATACTTGCGTCGTTTTTTTTTGTTTAGAATACGATGTTATTTTATCTTTTTATCTTTCTGGAATTAACAAATTTACCTTCGTGCATTAAAGAAGTTTCAAGGCGTCTAAATAGTGTTTCAGGCGGTGGTCTTCTAGCTGGATAGTGCCTGACATATAAATTGCGGACTGCAGCCGCATTTCCGAAGCATTCGCCAAAAAGCAACAAATCTATTTTCTCATTATTTAAAAACATCTTAATAATAATTGAAGTAAATTGACAGCTCCACTTAGTATTGTAATAAGTCGAAAACATTGATCAAGTTAACCCAGTACAAGTAAAAGATGTTTTGGTTGCCATGCTGTATGTTGCGTTGCGTCGGCCACATTATTTAAGGAGGGACAACATAACTGGTCCACCCTGTACATACTTTACTCATGTTCAATTCAGTGTGCCAGTTAACAGTGTTCCTAGAAAATTCGCTCATGCATTTCCTCTACTGATCGTTTACAATAATAATGCACACGAATACAAAATAAACCCATAATTGTAATTACCGTACATACATAAGTACAAGTCACGCGATAATTTAAATAGGTATCTAAAACAATTGCCTCTCAGGATGAAAACAACGCAATGTTATGTTCTGGTCTCCTTATATCGAGCGGGGTAAAATGAGACACTTCATTTACGTAAATACGGTCTGTCATGCATTATTTACGGCAGGTGGAAGTCGAAAGGCCAATATCATACACCACCTACGGTTTATGTTCTCCTGGCATCTGGCGGGGCTACTTTGAACACTTACACTTACAACTCGCTTTTAGTTTATGTTACATATTTGCAACGCAAAAAACAAGCGCAGTAATTTTGGATCGAACCTTCAACCAACGAAGCACCAATTAGCAACTAGTTTAAACGTTATTTTTATGATATTCAATTAACCTCTAAGTATTTCTTTAAATCGGTTGGTTTCTAATTATGTATATATCACGAATAAAATTTATTTGCGAATATAGCCTAACTTGATTCTAAGTAAATGTGGGTAAAAACACTTCTCTTTCTTTTGTTTTCCCTTCGAAAGACAGAACTAAATGTACCTCATTTCGTCTTCGTTCTGAAGACTAACACAGCGGCTGTAACCATTATAATCCTTGCTATCCATTTTACAACTGTGCAAAAGAAATATGTAAGAAAACTACTTGGCAATCTAATCGCGAATAACGCACACAGGATACACACTTGATCAGTAGGCAACCACAACCAGACTACATGATCTGGGGTTAATCATTGCTGCTCCAAAAATACTTTCAGCAGAATCGTAAGTAAAGTAAATAATTCGTTCAAACCGGCCATGAAATGTAAACTAGACAATGTGATTTAAAAAATAAAAAATTCCTCGATAGCGGGAATCGAACCCGGTGCTCCTGGGCGAAAGCCAGGTATCCTGGTCGCTAGACCACAAGCAATGGACAAAACACGCAACCACAATCCTGGCACATTACCTTCACAATGGAATTTACTTGAAATTTTAAATATTTAAATTAGTTCTATTTTTAATATTTTCATTTAAATTTTAAATTAACTAGTTTAGCTTCAAAATTAACCTTTAAAAAATTAAAAGAAAAGGAAAAAAGTAAAAGTAACCTATGAGATAACTTACGGCCAAGTGCCTGACCTACGCCGTCTTCTAAAATGGTCCTCGTCCTCCTCGAAACTTTCTTTTTCCATAACATCCTTCAAAACGTTCCCGGGCTTCTTGTTATGTAAACACGTCAATCTGTACTCCAGCATATCAGCCCTCCTGTATTTGTGTAGGGTTGGTAGGTCGACGTCCGACCCAATCCACGGCGATTCCATTACAGCACCGTAATTAATATTCGTTCCACAAATTTGCACTCACTCATTAACGGTAGTAATCACAGCTGTCAAAAAACTAGGTTAGACTAGTTAGAATTGAATGGGAGGTGTCGTTTATTTCCCAGGCTATATTCTTATTGTTGACTAGATCAAGTGCAACCCGGTTACTGTCAAGAATTTCTTAAACTGTTTGATTTTGACGCGAAAACGCGTCGTTTTCCCTGAAATATTTTGAACGATTGTTAACCGTGCCCTATTGTTGAATGTTGATTACTCCGCCTCGTGTCGTCACGCGACGACGTTAGCTTTCTACGCATGTGCGGTGTGGAAGAGAGACCAGAAGAGGGAAAACTGCAACATCAATTCCAGTTCGGATTTCCACACTTGAATTTATTTTTCCACGGCGGAAATATAAGAACGTAGTTGAAATAAAGTGGGGAAAGAGAAACTTAAAAAGGAGGCAACCACGACTGAAATCCAGTAAGAAATTGAAGAATTGCCTAGAATTTTTTTACATAGAAGTTAATAAAAATAAAATAAGAGATTCGAATATCACACTAAAGCCATGAGTTTCAAAAAATAAAATTAAAAAAAAATGTTATGCGATGGCCGGGAATCGAACCCGGATCAACTGCTTGGAAGGCAACTATGCTGACCATTACACCACCATCGCACTTGCTATATTTGGCCTTGCTACCTGTATTAAAGGAGCGTGTTATGGGTTACATTTAAATAAATAATTTTATGTAATGCAATAACAAATCTCATTGTATATGAAATATTATAATTTTAGAATATCATTATTCCATAAACTGCTTTTAAAATACTAAAATATTTAAAATTGCTGTTCTTGTAGCGCATATTTAACCGAATACATAGAAAATAACCTTCCAAAAACTAGCAATGAATATAAAAAACAATTAAATAAGTTATTGTTTCCGGTAAAACCGGAACTGTTCATCTTGTCCATTATATCTCCATTATTACTGCAACTTTAGTGTTATACAGGGTGTTAATGAATTGCAGGGTCAAACTTCTAAGGTTTAAAGTATACATGAAAACAAACATTTTTTTTGTTAATAAATGTATGGTCGAAAGCGTTTCCTTGCAGGGATAGAGCTTCTCAAAGATTCTTTAAAAAAAATTAAGTGGCCTCCTCGACCGACCCATGTATTGGAAAAAGTGTTATTTAAAAATCCCCTGACCTCCGCCGAAAAATGAGCAGGTGCACCATATCATGCTGCAGCCACATTCGAGGTGGGACATCTTCCAAAAGTTCAGGCAGGACATGGCCCAAGAAATTTAAATAAATTGCTCCTGTTAACCTTTGGGGTAGCAGATATGGTCCAATGAGTCTATTGCCAACAATCCCGGCCCAAATGTTCACTGAAAATCTTTGCTGGTATCCTTTTTGAATCACAGGATGGGGATTTTCATCGTTCCAAATGTGGCTGTTTCTACTGTTGAATATTCCTTCTTTCGTAAAAGATGCCTCGTCACTAAACAGAACGTTTACTTGGAATTCTGGATCCTCATTACACTGCCGCAGAAATTCTTGGAAAAATTCTACCCTTCTGGAAAAATCTGCTTGAACATTGGCTTGTACTTCTGTGGATGGTACGGAAGTAACTGCTGCTCCTGTAGTAGCTCCCATACTGAAACATGGTTCACTCCCATTTCATGACCTATGGCTCTAGAAGGATTATCAGCCACTTTCTCCAAAACTTGTTCCTCAAAATCCACCGTTCGCCTGGTAGCTGGTAGCTCCACAGTTGTGTCTGTTGACGACGTGAAACTACACTAAAGGTCTTGTGCGATGGATGATTCCTAATCGGAAAATGTTCTTGGTACAGGCGAGCAGCTTCGCGTGCGTTACACCAAGCAGCTCCGTACATGAACATCATGTCATGCTGTTCGGCAAAAGTATAATTCGCCATAACACAAAAATACGAAACACAGAACGAAAACAACGAAGAAAATAATTATCAAAAAAATCACAGAACGAAAAAAAGGAATTATAAAAGGTACAGAAAGAAACGAATGCAAGAAAAGTCAAAAAATATCACAAAAATATCGAATTGTGTCAAAATTGACGTTATTTTAGGTATTTTGGTTATTTCTATTGCTTAGTTTTGAAACATTTTGTTAACTAATTTATTTTAAATTCAATATGAATTTGAAAAGTGGGAAAGAGGGCTTTATTTGTCCTGTATTAGTTTCCGTCATTAAGGAAACAAATAGTAGATAGTAAATTAATTGAGTTGCCTATGTTTGCTTGTTTGTTTTTTTATTTAACATCGGCCTATTTCTGCTACTATGGCTAACCACCGACGCCAGGGAGCGATCCTACCACACCTGAAATTAGACGCTTCTTAAAGAATCTTTGAGAAGCTCTGTCCCTGAAAGGAAACACTGTTGACCATACATTTATTAACAAAAAATGTTTGTTTTCATATATACTTTAAGCCCTACAAGTTTGTCCCTGCAATTCATTAACACCCTGTATATAATTTTTTATCTACAAAAATCAAAAACTTATACGTATAGTCCGTTCCACAACTAGTGTGAAAAACTGCCATTTCGTCGCTAAGACCATTTTAATTAAGAAATGTCTAATTATCGTAGGCCTTATTTTAAGTAATTACGAAACTACAGGTGATCAAAGTTTTAATGGCAGAACTAATACCAACTGTTAATAGGTACCAACTGGCATTTAGAAGAACAAAACACAATAGGGACTTAAAAACAGAATAAAAAACTTTATTTTTTATAATTAATTCTCAACATATACCAACGATGTATGTTCTTTGAGCTTGAATGTAGGTCTGACAGCGACGAATCATACACTCAAGAAACTACATTGTTGTAACAGATTTCCGTTGACACATTGATGATGCTGTCAAACATATGTCCCTGGGTATGTATTTCAACACTATATCAGCTGCTTTAGATGTTCTCAAGACAAAAACCCAAAATATGTAAATCTGGAGATCTTAGAGGCCATATTACGGGGCATCCACGATCAATCCATCACCTAACAAGATAATGAAGATTCGGCCATGCAATCTCTCCAAGTTTTTGAAATGTACGACCAAATATTCACTGAAAAGGCTGGCGTTGATTTGGATATGTCAATTAGCATTTTCTGAGCATTTCTATTGCAGTATCCGTAAACGAAAACGATATCAGCATATTCAGCTGGATTAATATCTTCCACTATTTAACAAATAAGAACAAAGAAACAAATAAACTAAGGAACATTCAGACAATTTGTCAATTGTTATTATAGTATACGGGTCATTCCATATCAAGTCAACTTATGTTTGAACCTTTGCATCGCCGATTTTAATGAAATTAACGAATGAGTGTTAATATATGGAGACATTTAAAAGTACAAATTTTGGGATTTGAAATATTAAGGGCTTCTAAGGGCTATCAAATTTCTAGCATTTTCCTCCCATAAACGTGGAGTTTTTAGTTTAAATAAATGTACTATTTTTGCGATAATTGTTTAAATGATGATATTAACATTATTTTAAAGTACATACATATATAAAATGCACTGTCATTTGATGCAATTTTTTTTGTTATATTCATACAAAACATACGCCTACTTGATCAGGAACATTTTTTGGATTTGTCGAAAATCTGTGTAATGTATTTTGATAAAAATTTGTGCGCATGCTGACTATAAGTCTTCATAATTGTGGAAAGTTTTATTGTGGGAACTCAAAGGGAACATAGTGAAAAAAAAATATTTTCCATCGGCGGCGGCTTTACTGATGTTGCCAATCTTGCTTTGACACAAAAGAAAATCGCAATTTGTTATGATGGAAAATTGAAAACACAATTTTACTTTAAACGTTGGCTATTACAATTAATAATTTGGTATAACTTTGGTATAATTTTAGTAATCCCAAAAAATAAGTACCCACAAATATTTACAAACACAACTAACACAAACGAAAACAACTGTTCACGCATACCTACATTAATAATAAAAAGAAAAATAACTACTTCTACAGATTTATATAATAATTAGTATAAGATAAACTAGTATTTACGAATATTTAACACTTAGTCATAACATGAAGAAAAATTAACTACAAATATTCACAGTAACAATATAAACTAATCAATTATAGATATATAAATATTTACAGCAATGGGTAAAGCCGGTCCCAGACACATTGCGAGTATTCGCAAATACAGGCATTCGGGAGTAGTGTGGGGCAAGGCATTTGCACTACGTGTATGCTCGTGCTCGTACTCGGGCTATTTCCATCGGTTGTCGGTAAATACAACACGAGTCAAAGGAAAATTAAATACGTTTTTCCTGGTAATCGCACTCGCCGTGGAGCTCCCAGACTATTCGTGAACCATTGCGATTACTCGTGTATACTTACGATTGCT
>JABXWE010060919.1:0-11806 GCA_014611495.1 Limonius californicus
TTGTGGGACTACTAATGTATGGAACTCGTGGCTTTTGGAGTTGAGTTTTTTTATTGGGTTAGATTGTGTGATCTCGAAGCCCTGAGGCCTCATATTCTGCTGTGTGGAGGCTTTGCATTGGGGATTACGTTACTACATTAGCCGCGTATTTCGAAAAGTCCGAAGCCAGAGCTACCGCTACTATCTCGATATCCATTTCCAAATTCTGAAGTGAATGGTGTGACTGACGTCAATCTCCACCTAGTGGCCGTTCCGGGCCCAAAATTTTCCATTTGATCGCGCAGCTTTGTCGGAACTTCTAACTGACGCTCCTGAGTGGTTGTCTGCGTGCGGCGGGGAGCGATCTGGTGGAGGTTGTGGCCGTCATCCTCGAAAGAAGCACCCGAAAGGTCGGAGTAAGTGATTCCTGCTCAATCTACCTTGAATTTGCTTAATGGCGAGAAGCTGCTACTACTGGTAGCTTACCAAGATTGTGATATATGTAATTTGTGCAGTTTTGTTTATGATTGTCAATATTAAAAGCTATATACTGGTAACATTTACCTTTGCTGTTGGTTTCTAATATTTTAAATGTCGCAGTTCATTTCTACTACCATTACCGGTATCATCATTTAATATTGTATTACGATTGCTGTGTTGTATGGGGTCATTTTTTACCGAATTCAGGAGGGTTTATCTTGAATATATGATACATAATTACCGATGCCTATTTGTGTGTTTTATTCTTATTAAAAGAACAATCTGAACCTAACGAGAATTTGGTGGTCTGTCTGGTTGGGATTTTGTTATCTGCTTGGTAGTAGCGTGGACTACCTGGCGCGCCTGTCACGCTATAATCTTTACTACATACAAAAATTGGATTAATTACAAAAGCAACCTCGCAACTCCGCCACTGCTTAGGTAGAAAATTAACAAATTGACAGATGTTAGTATCCCAGAAACCCAATCGAAGGAGTAGGTTCAAGACAATTAATTAATTAATAGGCGCCACCGACGTATAATTTTCTAGCATCGTCCGAGGTGGTAAATGAGAAGTCGAACCCCAAGATAGATAATCATCTACCTTTATATCTTCCTATCTGTCCTTTACGTAGACTTAAATCCAAATAATTCGCCGTAAAATAAAAGACAAGTAGCAACCAAATATTTCTATGCAAGAACAATGATTTAAAATAAATTAGTAGTCCCAATTTTACGTTACTAGAACGAAATATAACTAAACTTAAATGGGCAACACTCAAACAATTTTTCAGACTTTTATTGCGCTACACAACAATATACTAGAAATTTTTAGCGCATTCCGTAACTTCGAAGGCTTTCGCGTCACGAATTCATGCGTGATCAAAAGATCAAAAACTATCATCAAGGCGTGAACTCTTACAAACGCAATATGAACCCACTATTGGAGTACCCTGTATATCTGCTTTACGTAAAATTGGAAAATGGAATATTACAATAGTATTTCATATGTACACATATCCCCAATTAAAGCCCCAATGACACAATTCTGTGACCCCAATCAATTAATAAATTAATTCTTAAATAACCATAAAGAAATCGTAAACAACAAGACAAGGTTGTACAGTTTTTAAAATGCACTTCCCTTGAGCAAGATGCGGCGGCAATCAGCTCGACCGTACACCAGACTCCCTATCTGTAGACCCAGGCGTCCACTCGGTTCAGGAAAAACTTTCCCAAGGTGACTCGACGATGACAGCGTATCAATTTGAACAATACGTATAAATTTAGACTTTTTCTAATGCGTCGCCTTAATTTCTGGAAGTCCAGCCGTACGAATTTTGCCTAAATTAAATTTATCGGAGATTAGAATTAAGGTTCGGGAAATTACGACAAGACAAAAATTTTCTGATCATAACCAAGCCACCAGCAAATGGGCACTGGTCTATCACTAAAAATATCTTCTTAACCGGAGTAAATTCTATATTGGAAATAAATTCCTGGAGATTTGCTCCCCTACAACTATGGGAAATGCTCCTGTGTAGTGACAAAACGGAAAACTAATTCTCAATCGACAAACGATTTCAATAAATAATTCACTATTCACAATATACTTCCGGTAAGGTTGACAATGCTTAACCCACTGACTTAATTACGAAAACTGTCTTTAGAATCTCCTTCGTCCCCAACTTTTGAAACTCCAAAACGCCTTGTGTCGACTTGACAGAAAAGGTAACTTCGAAATATTAAAAATTCCTATAAGCTTGAGAATAACTAAATATGTGTAAAGGGTTTCCTTCTTTTAGGCGCAGAAATCGTTACAACGCGCATCCTTCTTCGAGGTCCCACGACCTTCTCCACTGGTCAGTTAGCCGCTGCTACACCTGGGGACGCCCAGGCTCACATATAGCGTTCGGCGATTTTAAACCGTAACAAGGAACTATAACTGGAGCATTTTCTGCCTAATTTTCTTCACAGCAATATCCAAAATGTTCTCAAACGTTTTGTCTTTTCCCAGTTTTAGAGGGTAGGTTTTCATAATTTTGATTAGGGTTTTATTTTATAAACATGACTTATTTTCCGTTAGTCTTAGTAGCGTTAATTGTAGCAGAAAATTCTTAATTATAGACCTATTCCACAATATGACAGTTTTTCTGTGCTGTTTCATAACATTAACAAAAAATGTGGAATATTACTATTTCGTTTCTTATTCTTTCTGCTTATTTAGATGAATCGGATGTTTACTTCTTCCACTGCTTTCTTGTAGTTATTCTTGTATAAGTCAAACTGGTATGCCCTTCGTGTATAGGGATTCAAAATACTGTTCTCTTATTAAACATAGACACACAAGTACAAGTACACATTTTGAAAATAAAACTGAAATATTATTCATTGCTTCTGACGAGAGTAGCCAAATACACGAAGAAAAAGAATATTCAAACTGGAATATAAAGTGACCTGATAATTCCGGACTTTGCACCTTCTAATCAGTTACAAGGAAGACATAACTCAAGAAGAGAATTGCATGACAGTAGAGCAGCAATTAGAGGAACCAAAGCTAGAGAAAATAGAAGAAATAATTACCAAAATGAAAAACAACAAATCCCCTGGCAGCGATGAAATAACTGGAGAGTTTCGCAAATATGGAAGGAAAGAAATAAAGAGAAGGATGTATGGATTAATCAAACAAATATGGCAAGAAAAAGGATGCTAACGAATGGAAGATTGTGAAAATAGTACTTCAATACATAAAAAGGACAACAAGGAGGAATTTAACAAATACAGAGGTATAACACTTCTAAACGTGGTATACAAGGTACTATTATGTCTACTGTAAAGACGAATAGCAACCTACAGCGACGAAATAATAGGCGAATACTAGAATGGATTCAAAAGTAACTATAGACAGCATATATCAAATCAGACAGATTTTGTGAAAACGCACAGAAATACAACATGGAAATACACTGCCTGTTCATTGATTCCAAACAGGCGTTTGACAAAATCAATAGAAGAAACATGTTGAATGGACTCCAGAAATTAGGAATTCCCATCAAATTAATAAGGCTAATAGATATGTCACTACAAGAATCACAAGCCAGGGTATTAATACACGAATGCGAGACTGATAACATTGAAATAAACTGTGGAGTCAGACTAGGAGATGCACCGCCTGAATTGTTATTTAACCCAACATTGGGAAACAAAGAAAATAGATATATTCGGAAGCCTTCGCCATAACATGACACAACTAAACGCATATGCTGCCGACGTCGTCATATTAAGCAGAAATAAAAATTAAATGAAGGACATGTTCCTAGTATTACAAAAGGAAGCACAAGAAGCAAGACTGATGGTAAACGTCACAAAGACAAAGTACATGTTAGTAACGAGAGAAAAAACTATCCAGATGAATGATCTACAAATTAATGATTATGTGCTTGAACAAGTGCGGGTGTTCGTATATCTAGGCCGAGATAGGAATTATAATAATGATGTAAACAAAGAAATTGAAAATAAAAATAAAGGCTGGTATGAGAAGTTTTCATGCATATTAAAATCTACTAACGAGAACTATATTAAGCAAATCGACAAAATTTAAAATCTACCGAAGCTAAATACGCCCAGTAATATCATACGGCTGTGAAACTTGTGCAACAACCGACAAAATGGAAGAACAACTGCGAATATGTGAAAGGAAAATATTGAGGAGAATATACGGACTAACAAAAAATAATGATGAAAGTTATAGAATTAACATGAACCATGAACTGGATAATCTTATAGGAAGGAAAAGTATGGTGTGCCACAGTAAGGCCCAACGAATAGCCTGGTTAGGACATATCAAACGTATGAATGGAAAACTGAGAACTAAAACACTAACAGAGTGGAAACCAGCTGGAAGACGCCTGAGCGGTAGATCTAAAAGAAGAGGTGGTACGACTGTGTTCTAGAAGACCTACGAAGAATTGGAGTAAGGAATTGGACGGAATCCGTTAGAGACAGGAAAGAGTGGAGAGAGATAATTGAACATGTTAGGGCGTAAAAGCTGAAGGAAGAAGAAAAATAAGAATTAGTACTTAATTTCTAAAGTATATAAAACTAAAGGAACTGTGTAGAAGCTGCGAAAAAGAGCATTCGGCAACAGCGTAAAGCACTGCATATCGAATTTTCTGAAAAGAGACTTTCCAAATTGATTCAAAATGATACCCTTTCCCAATTTCTATATAACGTTTAAAAGGAAATTATAATTTTAGACCCATTCTACTATTTGACAACTTTTCTGTGCTTGCGGTAAACAATGTTGGATAGTAAAATTTCTTTACTGTTTTTTGTAGCTCTCTAAAGTAAAATGTGTATGGAAAATGTTTGCGGGGATATCTGAAGTATATTCTGCACCTGGCTGCCCTGTTTAAGATAGTCAGTGCCGTGGCACACTAACCCAGGGGGACCGACGGTGTAATGTATTCTCCGAGGCATCAGGATAGCAGCGAGTAAGCGTAGATTATCGATCACTCACACATCCAAGTGGTCACCGTGCGGATCGTTGTTTAACTTTAACCTTCTACAATGACCTGTTCGTAATAAAACCCAAATTATTTAGGTGAGTTGTAGGTTCACTTCTTCGATTGCTCTTTTATATTGTTTTCGTAAGTACACCAAACGAGCGGCCCTTTTGGCAAAGGAATTACATTAGATTGTTGCCTGTATTAATTTTTATGTTACTTAAAAAAATCGGGGTTTACCAGTCAGGATTTCGAACAGCACTACCCATTACTAGTGTCATTTTTAAAAAATAATAACGAAATCATTTACGATCGTTAAAAATGTTTTATAAATGTAATGTTTTTATCACTTTGGGTTTTGTACTTTCTAAAATTTGCTTTTCCAATAAAAGTATTCTATACTTTTGTCAGACACTGTACAATAATATCTTCTTATTACTAAACCGTATACAACTCAGTTTCCCGAAGTGTTCCATCCACTTGCTTTACCATCAGCTTAATCGCATATAATAATTCTTCTTCCAAAACTGACGTTCCCTTTAAGATTGTAAACTGTAAACATTACTTATACACTCGTGTCATTCAGTGAATTTGACTTATGTTAAACGTCGTACAAATAAGAAAAGAAAAGCAGCATCCGTACGGCGAGCACAGTATATACGAGTACGCTAAGAGAAATAACATTGTTTATAATCGCACTAGGAGTTCTGAGTTTATAAACTAAAAGGCGAATACAGTTATGAATAAATTTAAATAAATAAGATTTTTATTTTTGCATATACGCGAGGCTTCATGTATGTGTATCTTTATTTTCTCAAATAAATTCCTTTGCACCGTACGATGTACATGCCAGTACTGCTTGTACAGGACATAATATTTTAATTTTAGATTTTCTCTTTTAGTACTTTATGATGTAACTGAAAGCACGCTCTGAGGTATATGTGAGATAATAAAAAATAGTCAGTTTTCCGATTTCGTTGGTATAATTTGAAAATCTCATATTTCATTCGACAAAAACTTTACAGAATACGAAACACACTGGAATAATGTTTGTATTTTTAAAAATAAATTTGAATTAGTCTTTCCCGGCAAGTAGTTGTGCGTTTGAATTTTCTAATTGTCCTAGAAGGTTTCAAAATGAAGAAATAGTTAAAGTTTTTCATACACAGACTTTCCCATATTTTATGAAGTATAGCCGCAACGCATGGGAATTACATTTTTTTCCAGACTTTGTATGCCTAGGATGATTTTATGCAGAAATTTAACTATAATGTTATTAACTATGTTATTAGTATAGTATACTTAAAAAATTAAAAACTTTCTAATTATGTTTTAGTATGTACTTATGTATTTAAGTACTGCCAGTTCTAGCGTTTGAAATCTAAAGTTGTAATGAATAGTTCACTATGTTGTACGTAGAGGAAAAGACCCTAATTTGAGATATCAGTCACATTTCTACGGTAATGCACTCTCATCTAGCTACTCTTCCATAACATCTTGAAAATAAACGCTTAGTGGTAGAGACCATCTTCGGGGACGGTAGATAAATTAAAAGAGTGAACGCTAGGCTTTGGGAGTGAACTGACATGTTTTTCTGGATACCGGGTTGTGTCTCAGCTCTTCTGCTAATTGAGTTATCGTTTCGTTTTTTGCGTTAGGCAAAAGAATCTTCGACTTGCGTCGGATTAAAAATATTAGCAGACTGCCAGCTTTTTGCAAAACACATTTCAGCGAATTTGCTTTCTCGGCTTGTATCGGATAAAAGCGATCAAACCTGTGGAAGTTCTGTTTTTCGAGCTGTTTTAAGTGATCCTCCCGTCCAGCGGTGAAGATATTGACATCTGAAATTCCCGCCCCTTCTCTCTCGACGTCGGAAAAGCGTTGTCAGAAGCGATCCAACCTTCAGGGGCGTATCAGCGAATTTTTCCCGCTTCCGAAAGATTTTAGCTCTCTTAGATCACTGCTCCCTACCGAACAACACTAAGGTGGAAGAAATTCTAATTGTGTGTGTGGTGAAAACTTTTTTCGAGTTACATTTTCAAGTTTCAAGTAATAAACCTTTTTTTTAAATGCGACGTAAAGCGACCACTGGCTGCGTAGATCTATTCTAAGAAATTAAATATCGCAAGCCACAGGCGGCGAGCCTTTTTCAGTTCGAATGTTCCAACAAAATCTTGTATTATTTAACCATAAATATTACCATTTTCCATGTAATCGTTATATGTTTTGTATCATGTCAGTAATCTAAAAGAAGTTGAATTATATTTGTCTTGAAATTTACCACATCTTTTATTTTTATGTATTGATAATTTATTGTGTGCATAATATTTGTAAGCTTTATATACAGGAGGAGGCACAATAAAGGTGAGTCCGATTCCCGTAAGCTGCTGGCTTCTCGGCCTTCCACGAGAACTGGTAACCTGCTATGATTTGGAAGGTGGTGCCCGCTAACTCTGACCTACCCTGTACACAACTAGGAAAATTTCCCTCCCGTAAGCGGTTTCAGTGAACCACCTCTACTCCTCTGAGCTAACAATAAGCTGTAGTGTAGGCCTTCTTTCACCTAATATATTGCGAGTCGACGAAAAAGCTCGCTTGACGCGTAACAATTTATATAATTTTCGACTTCTATTGAACGTAATCTAAACAACTCGCTGTCAGTTTTGTAATCGAAAATTTCTAATTTGAGACACTTATGGGTTCCCAATTTGAGACGTATCTCAAAATTAGCACCCATACTAAAACTCCGTTTTTTGCCTCTGTAGATGCTAGCGAAACGCAAAAAGTGGAACTCCAATGGTATGATAAAGGCTGTCAACAGTGTGAGAAATAAAGAGATGGAATATTTAAAGGTCTCAAATATTTTTGGGGTGCCTAAAGGAAGGATACGTGCTATTTCAAACATTAGCTTCCGTACGACCACGTCTTTTTAAAACACCACCTTGATTTGCAACAAAAGGAAAAACATGACCTGGAGTTGTAATATCATCTGCTGTACTGTTTCTATTAATAGCAGTAAGTATTGTACGAGTTCTGTCATTAGCAGATACTCCAGTTGTAATACCATACCTTGCATCTATAGAAGTAGTAAATGCTGTATGATAATTACCTACATTTCTCCTTGGCATAAGGTTAAGTTTCAAATTATTTACATGTGAACTCCTCAATACTAAACATACAATACCACTACCATATTTTATCATGAAAGTAATCGCTTAGATTCCAGATCTCAAACCTGCATCACCGTGAAATTAAAAAAAATTTATGTAATGTATAAAAAGTTCTTTCCAAATAGACAGAATCTTTCTAAAAATAATATTTTAAATTATGCAGAATAAAATTCCCTACTATGTTTTTTTGAGATTTCATATAATGGATTAGACATAAAATTTTGATTTTCTATGTGTGTAATCAAATTATCACCCAAAAACTGTATCCAATGCCTTGAAAGAAGTCTAAATGAAATATCTATCATAGATAGAGAAAAATATCGAACTTAGGAACTTTGAAATTAGGTCTCCACAAATAAAATTAAATTCTTCCACAAACAACCTTGAAATAGACCTTCAAAAGCATAAAAATGTAACCAGCGCTCGTAACTAACAATCAAAATGTAAAATACTCTTGCTCGGTTGTAACACACGGTAATTTCGAATTTTTTTATTTAAACAGACGTATTAATAACGCTTTCTCTAATTTACATTCCCGGATCCCAGACAGTTAGAGATGAATACATCAGCGTAGGAATTCTTGACAAATTGATGCAATATACGTACTAATATGAGTAATTTAAGTTACTCCTCAACGGATTTTACACTAACCTTCAAGCTGATTATACAGAGATTATATGACCATTTAAGTAAAGTCTTTTCCGATTGCGTGAATAATCTTTCAAAGAGGGAACATACCTCGCTGGAGCCAAAAATACTGTAATATCCGCGAGCTTGGCTGTCTTAAAAATTGGAAAATTTATGAGAATCGGAACATGCTGTCTCGGTAAAATTATAAGGTGGAATTGACTTACTACGAATTCTAAAAGTAGCTTGAGGGAAGAATTTAATACGAATACCAGGAGCTGCAAAATATTCTTCAACTGCTTCTTTCTTTTTTATTCTATGGAAATTCTTTTACACCAAAGAATTTGTTGTTTCGTTGGGTGGATAGAGAAGAATCAGACCGAAGTACATTAACTGAATGAAGTAGGTGTGGCAGCAAATCATATTTACATTTTGCGATGGAAACGACACGTGTATGGAGAGCTACAGGTGATAATAATTCCGAAACTAGGATTGTAACACATCAAATCGTGTTAATACTCATGAATAAAAGATTTCCTAAGTGTATTAAACAGTTAAATTTCGTATGGTATGGAGCCGATGGGCCCAGAGATCGTAAACTACTATTGGCAGTGATTAAAATCCGTTACAGATATATAACTGGGAAGTATACAAGATGGAAATTAAAAATAAGTAAAATAATCAAACGAAAAATAAGATGAACCGAAGTTTAAACGAATGAAAACGAATGGAAACGATAATAAAGCAGTGTTGAAAGATATTGCAAAGTCTGATATTACAGCACTGTGGAAGAAGGAGGAATGACGAATGGATAACTAGTGAAATTATTGAGATACGAAACAAATCTAGAATACGGGTACGAAGGTAATACATTTAAATACAATCGACAATACAAAGAAAAAAGTGCCTATCAGACAAATGTTTATACGTAACAGTATTAGAAGTACGTATGAAATATTTCAAATGTATAAAATAGTGAGATTTCTTGCAGGCATGTAAGAGGACAAGAAGAAGAATAATGATGAAAGTATGGTAACGGTATTGAAAGTACAAGAAAAGACAGAAATAACAAAAAATGCAGTGTGTGTTAATACTACAACAATTATTACAAAAATATAAAGTCAGAAAGGTCAGGCGGCGTTAACAGCTTTCACGTTACACTACTAGACATCGACATTTTTTTGGCACGTTTTATCCTCTGGGCTAAGATGGAATAATATGAAGAATACAGAAAATAGAAATACCTGAAAAGTTTTAGTCATGTAAACTTCATGGTAGCCAAAGCCAGATTGGGGAATTTATGTGTACTGGGTTGCAGCACTAGATTTATCTGCATTAAATTGAACTAACCTAGCCGTTTTAAGGCGTTTCCTCAGAAAATGGTATAATTAAAAAAATAAAAGCAATGACCAGGCGAGTATATGTAAGTATATCATCGAATTTGTAAAGGGGTTGAAATATACTTGTTCTGTAGATTCAATTAGACAAGACTCAATTCACCATCTCACGTGGACTTTTGATATTAGCACTTTATTTATTATTCAATATTCTTTCTAGTAACATGATAAACTGTATTTAATCCTTCGGTTGTCGATTGCATAAAAAAGATAAGATCAATACTATTTTTTTGAATGTCATGAAAATTGTAATATTAAAAAGAGAATAGAGCATCATCAAATGAAATGTGAGTTTTAATCATCGCCAATGGAAATGGATAAGTACTGCATGTCCACGGTAAGCAGAACCAGCCTGGCGGAGATGAGTGCGGTCTATGTACTGGAGGAGTAGCAGTCCAGGGGTATTGTAGCGTGCCTAACTTCTATGTAAAAGTTGGTGCAGATAAAACATGAACTAATTTCGGCGACATTAAAGCAAAGCGAGAGTAGTAAAAATTTGCACGTGTTAATTTTATTTTTTGAATGTTACAACTTTTTAAACGAGACGAGGCCACGAGTGGAGACGTTTCTCTAATTTCCTGAGATGACAGTTTTGTGTTCGGGCTAGTTGGCGTTAGTTTTAAACCATGACTTTTATTACATAGCAATACATATGTATATATATAGTATATATATATATATATATATTGCTGTGTTACAAAAAGCTAAAATTGAGTTATCTTAACTTACTACTAAATATGTAAAGCTATGTAAAGCTTTCCTGTAAGAAATAATTTGTGTAAACACATAAAATTCACAGATGATTTATTTTTGTTGGTTTCCGATGTTGTTTTGTTATCGTACACTGTAACATTCAAGTCCTTGACACAAATATGGTTGTTTTGGATTAGGGTAATCTTAAGAAAAGCATATTAGAGACTTTACAACAGTTTTATGCATCTAGTATAATTTTAGAAAAAATGTAAAAAATTTGACAGCTACAGATTAAATTTTAAATTTTCTCAAACTACATCTATTCTTTGGTGAAAAATATGTTGGGAAAGAGTTATTTAAGAAGAAAAAAAACTTTGTGTTGGATTTAATTCATATAAATTAAAAAAAATTAATTACAACCTGTTTAAAAGAGGTTATGTTCTTGAATCCAAATAAAACTCAAGTGATCTTGTTAATAATTAAAGATTGGAAGCTACTTACTTTGATCGGAAATTCCTATGCCAGGAATTAAACTGCACTACACAATAGTTATTGAAGGTTGGTGTATTTCGATAAATTTGGAGAAGATTCCAAAACATGCTGATAAGAAACGCAATTGTATCGCATTCGATTTGAATAAATACAACGATTTGTTCCAAGGGCGACCATGTCAGCGTTTAAATGTGCAGCAAGTTTTCAAAAGGTGGACGATTTCAAAGCAGTTCCAAAAATAAAAATGGATTTATGAACTGGATTAAAAAGAATATTTTAATGGGTTTCTCTCTTGATGTTATTTTATGTAACTAAAATAAATATGTTTGTAATAGTATTGCCAAAAGGTTGTTGAAAAGATTTAGCTTAAACAGCATCCATGCGTGTACTTTTCAAAAATTTGTCTAATGCCTTTCATTCGTTTATATCCCTTATTTGTTGTCGATGGTTTGAATATTTGCAG
>JABXWE010060923.1:0-12978 GCA_014611495.1 Limonius californicus
TTTTTCATACTGCCTCTTCGATTTTTCAGATACTAACTGCGACACTGCAGAATTCGCAGCAATTTTTAGTTCCGGTTATCGAAGTATCACTATCACTTGGAGGGTCAAACATTTTTACTTTTCGTTGACACAAAATTATTTATTATTTATCTCATTTCCATGGTAACATGAATGCCGACTGTCTTCCTATTTACGACGAAAATTATTATTTTTGAAATTTCATCAATAATTATTAAGGATTCTACACAATTGCACAAAAAATTTTGTGTACACTGCGGCCGCGTCATTCTTTAACGTCCTCGAAGTTGCCTTGCCTCGGCCGCAAGCGGCCTCGGCGCCAATCTTCCTCTCGGTACGTTAAAGAATGATTTCGCGGCCTAAGTATACAAATAACTATTTTCTTCAAACGTCAGTAAATCTGTCATTTCTCGACTGTGTAGGCGACCGTAAAGTTTCATTTTTCCTTCGCCGGAGCTTTAGTTTTCACTTTCCCGCCAGCGGAGGGAAAAGTGTTATCATAGCAACATAGATAGAAACAAGAAAACAAGCGTCTACAACTCAAGATTTATTAAACTAAAAACAAAACTAAAACCTTTATTTATCATTCAAATGAATATTGAATGTACAATGCGAACGCAACCGGAGACGCAATAATTGTAAAAAATAAATTAATATTGTTGACAGTGTCCACTGACAGCTTTATGTTACATTACTATAGCAACAACCTGTGCCTACTCACCGACACCGGTCTAAACCGCCTTACGAACCCAATTATGTTTAAAAATTATTACTAGCAAAAAGACACGTTTTTGCATTAATTTGTCGACATTTGAAGAAAAAACAGCATATTTTATTTGGAGGAAAAGTTACTTTTCATGACTTGCTCTCTATTACCAGCCTCACTCCGTTCGGCTGTTAAACACGAGCGCGTCATGAAAAGTATCACTTTTCCTCCATATAAAATAATATACTATTTTTTACGTTGTCAAGACTTTATTTACGTTGCCAAGACTTTATTTTACTATAAACAAATATGCTATTTCACGACTCAAAATCAAGAAAAAAAAAGTGACGTTTTTTTGACAGTTGTCAAAAATCATTTTTTCATTAGGCAATATTAGAACAACAGTATAGTATAGGAGTATAGGATATCTTCAATAAAAACATTTAAAAAATTACTGACAAAAAAGTTAGAGGTAAATTAACCCTTCGTACTGCTCGCTAGAGACACCCCTGGATAAGTTATTTGAATTATTTTAATTTTATCTGATAAAATATGACAAAGATATTATCTATACCAAATTTTATCACTTTATCACCTATGGTTTCTGAGATATTAAATTAAAATCATTTTTAGAAGCTGACAGTTAAAGGGCTGTATCTCCCTTAGTATACACTTTTTCAAAAAATTTTATTGATGATTTTCGTCTTTATTTTTCTTGTTTTATATGCTCTCAAACGTTGATTAACTATTATAGAAACACGTTGTATATATCATCCGTCAAATTTCCGAAAAAATCATTAAATACAATAATCTAGCTATATTGTGCGTAGTCGATTTATCTAAAGCCTTCGACAGAATAAAACTACCAGATGTGATGGGTATACTAAAAGAAAAGAACGTCCCTCACAATATCATAAGACATTGAAGAACTAAACTCGAACTGCCCCATCAGAATAAGAACAAGAGGCAAACTATCAGAAAACATCCCAGTGACCACCGGAATTAGACAAGGAGATAACTTGAGTCCGCTGGTATTCAAACTAATAATGAACAAAATCATTGAAAAAGTAAGACCAATGGAAGGATACAAAGTAGGTAACCACAATTTAAACATAGTATGTTACGGTCCTTATAGCCAACAATGAAAATGATCTACAAAGAATTTTGCAGAAATTCAACATCACGGTCGAAAAATGCAATATGGCTGTATCAATTGAGAAACCAAAGTACTTGACAGTCTCAAAAGAACTGGTGAGGTGTAAACTTGAAATTAACAGGAACATCATAGAGCAGACAATGACATTTAACTACCTACGAGAAGACATAACAAGCAATCGTAACCTACAAAGAGAAACGTCCAACCAAGTAAAAAAAGCACCCGTTATCTCAGGAGCATTAAGAGATATCATATGGAGGAACAAACGTCTTAGAATTAAATGTAAAACAAGCATATACAAGACCTGCATTCGCCCAATTTTGACTTATGCCATAGAAACCAGAGCAGATAATTCTAAAACGAAACAAGCATTAACGATAGCTGAAATGAAAATACTGAGATCCATAATAGGAAAGACAAATCGCAATCATGTCAGGAATCGAAACATCAGAGAACAATATAGCATAAAGGACGTCGCAAGATGGGGGAGAGAAAGAAGAGGGCAGTAGAACCAACACATATCAAGAATGAATATCGGAAGGACGGCCAAGGTAATACGCGAAGAGACACCAGTAGGGTCCAGACAACCAGGAAGACATCCAAAGAGATGGCGGAACAGCTGGTCATCAATCTCGTAAGAAAATATAAACCAGTAAAACACAGGTAAGAGACCTAACATAAGAAGAAGAAGAAGACTCGAAACTGAACCAACTAAAATCTAAAATAAATCCAACTTCGGCGTTGAAACTAGAATGATCCTTCCTTATTAACACACACTCTAGTTAGATCAACAATGACCTGTGCTCTCAAAATCGGTATGTAGCAAATTTATCAAACAAAGTTCGTCGCATTATTATAATTACTTCATGGATCATCTGTAATAGTCAAATACACACCGAACTGAAAATAAAAACATTTATTAAGAAGTGCATAAAACGTTTATTTAATAAATTGAGTGAGTGTCCAGGTGCTCCCAATTATTCACTAAGTGATGAACGAATCCACACATGAATACAGAAAAGGCCAAAACCAAATAATAGGGAACTTGGCGACTGAGAGTTTGCGGTGGTGCTAACTTTTCAACGCTAATATTGTGGAGAGTGTAATTAGCGTAAATACTTCTAATTTCTGTTCAGCTAATACATTCATTAACAAAGAACAATAATTGAAAATAATAATGCAGATTTCATAAACTTCAAGGTTATCATCGCCTTACCAGGATAACGATAGGACATGGATTTTCTGTTCTCAATAAATGTGATACCGTAAACATTGACGTTCCAACTATTGCGCATTTTTGATGAATAGTTGAAGTATGCTCATCATTCATTGAATGGAAATATGTACATCGGATTGTACTTCATAGTAATCCGCATTTCTTCCATAATCCTAATTCTGCAAACTATAAAAACCGTTCTATTAACCTCAACAAAAAGTATTTGTGGAGTTGACCACCTATTTCAGCCCATTCCGCCGTACGTTAAGCCGATGGAACATGTTTTTCGTTTGCCAGTATCCTATACATTTTTTGAATTATTAAGGAACTGAAATGCCGGTCTCGGTGGTCTAGTGGTTAGGGCATTTGCCTTTAGGTCCAAGGGACGCGGGATCGAACCTGGCCAAGGTTGGCGAGATTTTTCTAGCGAGGAAAAATCTGAAAATGCGCCTTCTGTCGGATAAGAAGTAAACCCGCAGATCCCGTGACACGTTAAAAATCACTACTGAAGTTGGAATTACCCCAGATAGGCAAAATTCTTAGTTAGGGTGTACAATGGGCCAAATGTGGCCTAAGTGCATAGAGATGCTTGGAAAACCGCGTCCTAGATCTCGCTCTTTCAAAGCAAGCAAGGAAGGACCTATCGCAATCTTAAGAATGTAAGACTTGGCCACGAGTACGATAATAAAGGTTCGCATATGCCTTCCTTAATAAATTTGATACTATAATCATCTGACGGTTAGGTATTTGTGTCGAAGTGAAGTATGCTAAAACCCTTCTCTGAAATTTCTGTCGTTCGGATTCGACGTTAAACTGTAGGTCCCCGTGTTTCTATCTTAGCGCTGAGGAGAAACACGTGGCAGATAACAGACCAATGCCCAGCATTGGGACGAAAAGGCTGTCAATGATGAAGTAGGCTATTCATTCACCAAATGTAAAATATGGTCATCTGATTGTACTGCATTATACATACTCGTATATGCATACTTGTTCCATGGTCCAAATATTTTTTTAATTTTTCAAATTAGAAAATCGTCCTGTGAATGTGATCAAAATAGTACTTGTGGGAGAATATGTTGCCATACATTAGGACAATGTTATTAACCATTTTAAATCGTAATCTTATGGGGATACGGCCTTCTTGTTTCTCCGAGTGCTTTGCCCCTTACGAAACTTATCAATCTTCTCTCCTACGCCTGTGTTGCCCGCTTCAAAGTACCACAGACATAGAGGACCTACAGTGGTAGCCGAACCACGAGCAATGTAAACACTTCTACTCCAGAGAAGATTTACTAGGCAGAATACCTCGCCTATTTGCCATTAACTTGCAAGGGAGAACGGCCGTTAAATAGCCGAAGTTCCGATATTGGAATCGAACCCCAGACCTTCAACGTAGCTGTCTAGTTACTAGTACGCTGGCCTCTAACCCTCGACCGCCTCGAATCAGGCCTAAGTTAGGACATCTAACCACAAGTATAATGATAAGAGCACGCATTTTCCATTCTTAGCAGGTGCCACATTGTCATCATTGATGATCATTGATGATTGAAGCGATTCCGCATTTTTGCAAAAACGTGAAGTAGGAAGTATTATATTTTTCTAAAATTGTGCTATGAAAATAAGGAAAAAGTACTTCTGCGGCGGACACAAATTTAGTCTCAGTTACATGTAACGTCGACCACATACTTTGATCCATTTCGCAATTCATTAAGCAGATAGTTTCTTAGTTTAGAAATGTCTGATGCATTTTTTTAGTT
Organism: Limonius californicus; assembly: GCA_014611495.1. Taxonomy (NCBI): domain Eukaryota; kingdom Metazoa; phylum Arthropoda; class Insecta; order Coleoptera; family Elateridae; genus Limonius; species Limonius californicus. The sequence goes on from JABXWE010060923.1 coordinate 4,854, forward strand.
ATTTATATGAATGATAAGAAAAACAAATTACTACAGTTTTATAATAATACTTGATTTGTTTGCATAAAGTACTTTACCCCTATTTTAAAATTAATTGGCTTCCTTAATATTATCGGACAATTTAAAGACAATAGTCTTGGTCAAAATTCTATCATTCTTTATTCTGAGCTCGTATGCAATTTTGGGTTCAGCATCAGAGTTATGATGAAACTTATTAATTACCTATTTGTAAATTAAACAATAATCATACTTTACTTGAATACTTGCCCCATCGTACGCTTTAAATTATTATGGAATAGTTTCGGTATAAATTTTCTCTAATTTACATGGTAGTTTGCTTGAAATCCTCACCCTCACGTATACCCTCATTCAATTGGATAAATGGACGTTTAAACTTATAGCCTATTGTCTTGCATTTATAACTTCACTGTCTATAAATCTAGCGCGGCTTTTGTTCCTTTATTTGTTCTTCAACACTTCCATCATCCTAAAAATACTCTTCTGTGGAAACGATAATAACGGGGCTTCCGAACCTAAGACCGTCTGTGTGTGCTAACAAGTATATAATTAATATAACATTAAATTACAGGATGTGGACAGTTTAACAAGTCTAAAGTAGACAATAAGAGACTATCAGTGTATGATATTATTATATTATAATTTTAATACATAATTATATAGTCACGGCGTTCATAAAATCTGTTACTTTGAACAAACACAATTTCTACGAAATCTTTTCCTTATTATTAGCGTATAATTTAGAACTATTAATTCTCATATCAGACGTTAAAAAACTATTTGCACTAATGATACATGTAGCAAGAAACCGCAAAAAGACGCTTTGGCAGCACGGCCTACTTGACTGCATCACGTGCTTCGTGGAACACAAATTTCTTTCATCTTCATTTACTCAATGCTGCCTGCATCGCGCCGTCGGTTAGCCTTGTTAACGAGGACTTTTCTTTGAGAAAATCCTCGGTAAAACCGAGGATGGATCGGAAGCATTTGACGTCACTCGAACCATCTAGATTACCTCATGCATGAGATTAGCGTTTTCGCTCTAATTTGTACTTTTATTTGTGGTTATGTTCACTTCGGCGAAATGAATTCCTATTCACGCTAATTTGCCTAATTGGTTAGGGAAACGCTGAAACCAACTTCACTGAAACATCATCCTATGTTGATTCTATAGGCAATCTTGATTGTTATTCCAGAGACAAAGCGATAACTTTATTTGTAGCGTTATCTTCCCCGTGAAAGTGAAAAGCCATTATTTATTTCGCCCTTTGTGCGAGATTATTTCTTTGCTTTTCTTATTTTAGATACTTCTTTATCTGAAAATGTAATTCAGTCAACAATTTATGGAATCTATGCCAATAATAGCTATGGAGGGAGGAATTTTAAAAATATGCCAACAAATGCAGTTGTTTACGGGAACCCAACCGGTAATTTGGTTCACTGCCAACTTCGTTAAATTCTGCCTGTTCAACCAATATAGTACGTTGAAACTTCATGAAATTATTAAATGTACTGTAAAGAGTACCCATTCTTATTCGCTTCATACAGATTCGTGCAACGTAAACAATTCATATTCCTTAAACTATTTCAAAGTGGTATAATACTTACTGTTATTATCGAGCTAAAAATACGAAAATGTACTTTATACAAAAATGTTTTGTTTAATATTATCAACAATTACGTTAAAAATGTATCAATCATAAAATTACAGAAACGGAAAAATTATTCAAATTGCTCTAATTACGGTTAAAAATAATGACAAAGTGTAATGTAATTTTTGTTACCGTTCTTCTCACTTTCCACTTCCTTCTCTTCTCCGTCTTGGTATTGATTTTTATCCCAACGAACCGCAAATAAGGGCGTGACTAAAAACATCGGCTATTTGGCCGTCTTATCGTTATTCAAGATTAAGTCTGATGTTGGCAGAACGGCCCGTAATCGGGGGCGTGGACTATCTCAAGAAGTAATCCCGTGGAAAAAGACACATTTTTCATAATTTCTACTTTTTACCGGTAACAGTTGAACGGAGATATGGCTTATAGGTAAAGCTTCTTTAAGAGCCCTTCCAGCCAAATCCTATTTACTTCGCGTTTCTTCAAATATATTTTTATTACACCATGAAATAACTACATTAATAAATCACGTGTAAGTCCGCTTATTTTACTCGCTCCTCATTGTTTATTTTCCACTTTCCCGTTTATAATATAAATTCCGAATACATTTGATAAACTTCTAATGTAATAATTTCAACACGCTACTCGCCTAAAACTTTTTCTATAAGCATATAAATTGATCTAAAATTATATTTGCAAGCAGTGAAGCGGAATAAAAATGGCGACTTCACTGATTATCCTGATCTTGGTCCTGTCCCATCGGAATACAGATGGGTAAAATCCTCTAACTTTTCCTATTAAGGACCGTTCGTGCTCTTACATACATATCTAAATATTTGCATTATTGAATTTTTAGTTCTTCCCTTCCAATATTATTTGTAATATGAATCCATTCTATGAAACACCCGCTTTTTGTTGAATAGCTTTAGGTATGCGAGTTACTATTTCAACTCGTTGGGGAGCTATTTTAAAAATTTGGAAGCGATTCATAGAAAAATGTTAATGGAAACGCTGTAAGTGAAGTATAAAAGATTTGCGTATTTGAGTTTCTAGTTTCTGTGCTTAATTCTATTTCTTGTTTCACATTTCGCTTGAAAAGTAGCTGATTTACGCTCGACTTATTACGAACTGTAAGCTTTTAGTTAATGTTTTAATGTAAAAGCAGTAAAGCTAGGATTAAAAGAGCTGCTGCAGTTCAAGTTTTTCTTACGTCGCTCGTTAGTTTATTTACTTTAATTTGGAAAGACGTTGGAAGGAGATAAGTCTAGAAAGCCTATAATTAAGGAATCGGCATTAATCCAAGTAAAAACACTTTAATTAACCGGTTACCTTTGAACGTAACTCATTTAAGTTACAACTTTTACTTGTGCATCTTATAAGTAGATATTTTTAAGAGCTAAAAGACGGTGAATGGCTTTTGCGGTACGTTTTATATAAGCGTATGAATTGGATTTACTAAGCAAAAAAGTGCAAAGGGTGAGTTAGCCTACATCAGGCTGACTCAGAGAGTATTCGCTCAAACAGATTGAGGAAGCGTCGTATATAGACATGCACTCGCGCTAGGTAAACATCAAAGGAAGTGAGCAACATAAAGGGAATAGTAAATTTGAAAACGTGCAGGGAAAAGACAAAAAAGAAACGAAACAAACCATCATAGAATAACAATCAGTGAGAAAGACGCGAGAAGATGTCATAAAAATGATGGAAAACAAAGTGTGTCCGACACAGAAAATAAGTTGTCTGTTTTATTAGAAGTTACGACGGAAATGTTGAATTTTTTTATACTTGTTAAGTTACGAATGGGAAAAAGTTTCTAGCCGAAGTTTTATAACGCTGCCTCTAGATATTTTACAGTCCCAATACTGTATTTGAACACTGCAACTTGTAATCTGGAAACTGAATATTCTCTTCCAACTGGAAAGTGCTTTATCGAACAGGAAATGTCCATTTGAGTCGCTAATTAGTTTAATTCCATTGTTTTATTAGCAATATTAATTAGAGCTGGTGATTTACTTTGTACTTAGTATCACGTAGCAGATACTTTTTCATGAAAAGTTAGTAACCACGAATCCTTGCCGGTGGAAAATAAACGAATATTATCGATTAGCACCTACTAAACCGGATATTTTCTTGAAATATTATATGTCATTCGAAATGTTGCAAATATAATTAATATTTCTACAATATTTAAAATTAGTGGAGGGAAAAAATAAATACAACTCTTGTGCCACTGCGATGTGCGTTAAAAATATCTATTGAGGTTGAAACTACTACAGATAGGCAAAATTCGTAATAATGCTTTCAAGTGAGCAAATATGGCCTAAGCCCAAATAGAGACGAACTGTAAATTCCACCTGATCCATTCAAATACGACCAATATTTGTGCAGTCTATACTAACCGCACATTTGTATTCTTATTCATATTACTAATATGAAAATGTACCGCAACGCGATAGTTATCGGCAGTGGTATTTTAACAGAAATACCCGTTCCGACGAGTGTATGTATGTAAGCGGCATAACTTAGGCCGATTGTAATCAAATTTGGGTTAACGGAATACAGTCACAATTACCGAATCCTAACAGTTTCTCAAAGCAAGAACCGAAAATGGAATTTAGACGTGTTTTTGTGGTGTCATCTTAGCTCTTAAATCATATCGAATATCTTTTTTCGAACTATTAAACTTTAAATACACTGCTCGACAATATTAGGGGAACACTTCTTTAGCCGTGCATAATTTTTCGAATTAAAGACAGGCGCAAGTATCAACTTTAGTATATTGTTCTTTCAACATTACTTAACAAGATACAAACAACAAATATGCTCTAATTAAACGGTTTTCTTGAGTAACATCAAACTATCGAGAAGACTACCAAAATCGAAATGTGTTTTATCACTTAAAATGTAATGAAAATTCTGTTAACGCTCGAATACCAAGCTTTAGTAGCGCGTGTGCCCTCCATTAGCTTCACTAAGAACCCGGCAACGTCGAGGCATACTGCGAATAAGACGTCTTAACATGTCTTGTGGTAAATTTCGCTATTCTCCCACAAGGGCCTCAGTCAACCCCTAAAGAGTCTGAGGACGCTTCCTAATGCGCCTGTCGAGTAAATCCCAAACGTGTTCGATGACATTTAAGTCTGGACTCATGGCTGGCCACCCCATCACTTGGATTTCTTGTTCCTGGAGGAAGTTTGTTGTTAAATTAGCGGTATGAACTCTACAATTAACCTGTTGTAGGATGAAGCCATCTCCGAAATTGTTCGCAAATGGCACAACATGCTCTTGAAGCATCATCTCAACATAAATTTGTGCGTTGAGACGTTGGGGAACGACAACCAAGTCTGTGCGACCGTCTATTCTAATGCCACCCCACACCATGACCGATCCAGCTCCGAATCGGCCCACTTCCTGTGTACACGCGGCAGTGTATCGCTCTCCAGGACGTCTGTACACTCGTATACGACCATCGCAACGAATTAGACAAACCCGCGACTCGTCTGTAAAAATCACAGACCTCCAGTGTCGAAGTTGCCATTCTACATGTTCGCGGGCAAAGTTTAGACGGCTACCTTTGCGATTCCTGCTCAAACGAGGAGCTCGCACAGGCCCACGAGAAGTCATATTGACTTCTTTGAGTCGTCTTCTAACCGTCTGTTCGGAAATTGTCACACCAGTGGCATTTCGGAGTAGATTTTGTAGTTCACGAGCAGTAGCAGTTCGTCGGCGAAAACAAGAATTAACAATATACCGGTCATCCCGAGAGATAGTTTTTCTTTTACGGCCTTGTCCAGTTCTTCTGGAATATCTACCCGTTTCTCGGTACCTATGCCAAGCTCTACAGATAACAAATGAAGACGATTGGAGCTGGTTTACTATATATCGCATAGATCGACCATCTTCAAGCAAAGCAACAGCTCTCGCGACTTCAATCTCACTTAAATAACGCATTTTGAACCCCGAAGCATTGAAAAAACCAAAACTGACGGTTTAACCGTGTCCATTGACTAATTTGATGAGTTTCAGATGTTTGCTTTGTGTTCAAAAACCACTTTGTTTTGAGACTTTCTTTACATTTTTGCATCTACGATGAAAACGAGCAACGAATCACCGTAATTCTATTTGCACTTTGTCAATAAAGGTCTATAGAATAACATAACAAGAAAAAATCCTGCTTCCATCATTTGCTGGTAAACTTATAGGCGCTCAAAAAAGTGTTCCCCTAATTTTGTTGAGCAGTGTATAAGGTCGCTTCTTTGAATTTAACGAAAGTTATAAATTTTAGATATTCTTAAAGCTCTAATGTTGTAGAATTCTAGTAAATGCTAGATTAAGGAAAAAAACTACCCTAAAATAGATGATTTTTCAAGGTGATTCTGAAATCGTAATTAATACAAATCAGTTATTCACATTATTTTACAAGAAAAACCTATTTACAACAATCATCAGTAATTACTTCACAATACATCGTATTGGCATTTGAATTTAGTATAATACCAAAAAAATTGTATATGCGATCTCTGGAAAATTTCCGTGTACTTTTCAACTTAGGGAACTTAAATAATTTTACAAATGTACGTACCTTTCCAATAGAACTTATTCAGACTTAACTCAGCACCTAGTAGACAGAGATACTTTTTTATTACTTCATGATACATTATAATCTGTCTGAAATGAACAATAAGTAATTTCAATGACCAATTATTAATAACTTGTAGGTTACAAGTTATAACAAATTGGAATATAGCCAGGGCACGCTGCTAATCTACCATGAATATAAAGGTTTATGCGTAACCAATATATAAAAGTGTGATATATTGTGGTATTCAAGTCACAAAAACATATAAGTAAGTAATAGTGATAATAATTTAAACTGTTCAGCGGCGATGATTTTGTTCTTCTTAGAAAGGTTCGTTAGTTGGTGGTAAACACCAACTAATTCTCAAAAATTATAATCTAATAGATACAAAGTGATTTTTTAAAAAGTCAATTGCAGCAAGCCTAGGAAAAAAGCTAATCCGTCTGCAGTCACCTGTAATGAGCTTTGAATGACATTTACCTGTATGTCAAACTGTGTGACAGTTCAGGTAGTTAAAAATTTTGGCCCAACAAAATGTGAAAATGAACAAGTATTTAGTTGCAACTGACTTGTAATTTATTAAGGTAAGTAAATTACAGGTTTTTCGTCAAGATTTCTTTCTTTCTGTTACAATTTTCATATTGTCAGATTCTAAAGCTTAATATAGACGGGACAATCCCTAGGCTACTGCAATTGACTTTTTAAAAAATCACTTTGTACCTATTTTCAATCAAATTACTTACTTAAAGTTTCGATACTTTATCTGCTATAACGTCTTAACAACTTTCTTCCACAAGTTTCGAAGTATCCAAGTATGGAAGATATTAAAAGAAACTAAAGTATCAAAATATTAAAAACATCGAAGTATTGAAACTATCGAAAGTATCGAACTATCATACTGTTGGTAAAAAATGTGGCTATCCATTAAACTGTTTATTAGATATAAAAGAAAACTGGGAGTGGTAACTACGAAATAAACTCCTCTATACATGAGTTTATTACAAGATTTTCGGTCATTTATACTGATTCAAAAAGAATTAATTAGTTAGTATAGATACATTTTGTAAAACAACAACACTGTGATAGTATATATTAACACCTTTTAAATATTTCTTCCAGATAATTTCCATATCACTGATACTCTAACTATAAAATATAAGTATTGAAGATACTATTTTACAGGCAATAGTGTATGAGGTGTGGGTGGTGGTAGCTTAGTTGGTAGAGCTTTTGTTTTCTGAACAAAGCGACGAATATGGCTCGAGTTGGGTTCCCCAGTATTACTACTGCAGTTAATAAAAATCTTGTTTATTCCCGCCTCAGTGTAACGTCCTATAGCTGCCACTTTATGATAAAAAGCGGGCTTCGTAAATGACTGCTCTGCATTTTAGAGTTTCTGCTCTCCAGTTTGGTCCTGCATTTTGTCCTTTTTAGAATTTTATATTCATTAAAATAGCGTTTACATGAATTACCGTTCCTTGCTCCAGTCAGTATTTAGATAGATAGAGCAGTATATACAGTGACGTTATGCAACCGACGGTGGTTCGAAGAGCCATGTCAAGCCGTTGGTCGCGGTTGTCTTACCAACATATTTTGTTCTTTCGCATATATAAGGAGTATCCTAGATCTCGCTCTATCAAATCATCATCATCATAGAATCTGCTGATTATGGTTAAAAAACAAACTGTAGATCTAAATTAAGAAATATCAAATAAAGAAATACAAACATTTTTAGGAGAAAATAAAGAATATATATATATATTGAGATGAATGATAGTGACTGATTATTGATAAATAAATGAAATTATAAATTACTTTAGATGTTGTGAAATACAATTTTTTTATCGTTGAGCGCCAGGCTAAATATGAAATAGCCGATATAAGTTTATTCAATATATACCAATTTAATACCACG
>JABXWE010060927.1:0-16170 GCA_014611495.1 Limonius californicus
GAGAATAACCAAATTGCCAAATACAATATAAAAACTGTCGCGTCCTTATTTTCCAGGCTGAAGGACAAAACTCCTGTGTTGTGCAATTCTAACGTGATTTATTCGATTCCTTGTGGAGGATGTGATAAGGTTTATATCGGTCAAACAGCTCAATGGCTGAAATCTAGAATTGCAAAACACAGAAGTGACTGCAGGTTGGAAAAAGACACTAGTGCTCTGGCCGTACATAGCAAGGAGGCTGGTCACTTGTTCAACTTTAATCAAGTAAAGATTCTTGATCAGGAATCTAAATACAGAAGTAGACTTTTCCTTGAAATGACTCATATTGTTTGTAACCCACTTAGCATAAATTTTAGAACTGATATTGATAACTTAAGTAGTATCTATTCGTATTTACTCAATTTTAATAATATACATAATGTTAATCATACAGTTAATGCTGTTGATTTGGATTAATTTGTTTAAAAAATCGGTTGTCTAGGTTTCCTTTCATTTTGTGAATTTTTGGCGGTTTTTGAATTTCCCGCCTTCTTGTCATGTTATTTATTTGTGAATAGTTGGTATTAGAACTAACTTCCTGTGATAGATCTGCACATGGCGACTTAAGTCGTGTTTTAAATTGTTTCAATTTGTTTCAAATTGTTTTAAATTGTATGTTTGTCTTAATTTATTCTGACACATCTGTGATTATTTGTTAACTTATGGTTAATATGTTAGACCTCGAGTATGCGCTTTGGCGTGATTCCAATGTTAGAACTTTGATTTGTAAGTAACACCTAACCTAACTTTTATAAATTGTTAACATTGGTTCTTGGAATTCCAGAATCCTGATGAAGAAATAAATTATTTCGAAAGCTTGATTAAAAATCGAATAGTTTCTATTCTTTTTTGCCCCTTGGCCATTAACCCAACTTTTGTCTCTTAACCACCTCATAGTTTGTTCCCTGTATGTGCAATAAGCAATCCTGCAGCTTGTTTGTGGACCTATCAACTGTTCTTTGCCGCCAATTCATCCGATTCTTCATTGTCTTGTATACCCTGATGTCCTCATCAGACAATGTTTGTTCTGTCCCCTCATTCCCATCAGTTTTATGTGGAAACTCAAAACCAGTTTGGAGTTAAGTTGGTATAATAACAGCGATTTCGGTGCTACCTGACTGCTAGTCTTAATGCAGATTGGCCTATTTCTCTAGGACCTCTGCAGTATGATTTGGGTACAGGTAAGAATAGCTGTGATTTCTGTTTAGAACACCGTGGCAAAGCGTTCCACGATTAAGCTAAATGCACCACATAGTTCGGTTTTGTAGATAGTCAAACTTGTACCATTGTCTGATCTGGATCCGTCTGTATAGCAGACATCTCCTTTTGCACGTGTGATTCCCTTATCTTCGATCTAATTGTTCCGTCCTGGTATGATTACTTCGAACGGTTTTTGGTTCTTATTTTATCTGACTCCATCCGTAAGATGGTATGATCCCCAGCATGGCCTGAGTATCTCCCATATTCATTTGTATACCCCCATCCTGGCCTCTGCCTCCAATCGTAAAATAGGGACATCAAAGAGTAATTCTAAGGCGGCTATCGGTGTTGTAGACCTAGCCCCGGATATGCCTACTCAGGCCCCCCTTTTTGTCTTGCTTAGCTTGTTTCTGTTCTCAATATTTTTCGCCACCATAAAATGGATGCAGAAGTGATAGTTTGTACAATTACTACCATGTACACCTAATATACCAATACACCAAGAGTGAGATTACTAATAACGAAAATGAAAATTTCCCAAATCAGATAACCATAGGGACCTCGAAGGGGCAATGCGAACAAGCGCTTTAAGGCGAGGTCACAGTGAAATGCGGCTCAATCGGCCACGGGATCGAACCCCGACTGAGGCAATGACCGTATTTCACTTAGTTAACTTTAGGATGCATGTTGCATGAATGGCTAGTATGTAAGAGATACCCGCGTCCCCTATGTCTAAAAAAAGCAGATAACCCTATTTCAATTGTTCAAAAAAAACATCTCGCACTGCTGCAGTTGATAATATGCCCAACATAAAAGGACTAAAATACAAACTTTACATCATTCTTTCGCTAAAACATGAGGCTTGCCTATAGAATCTCCTTTATATATGCTGCCAGTCTCTCAAAATCTATTAGCAAGCCGGTGAAAACGCCTTGCGACCGCAGCATCCTACTTCTGGAAACTTTGCAGGAAATTGTTCCTTACAAGAAATATTGAATATTTTCATTCTCCTCCATCTGCAATTTCTACGCTACAAAGAAACTTCCGAGGAAAACTTATTACGTTAATCGAAAAATAACATGTTATTCTTAACCCTAAAATAGCCGTATATAGAAATATATAATATACCTTAGCAAATAGAAATAAAACTGAATGTAGTAACTGTGCTGCAAACGAGTCTATTTTAATAGTAATGTAATAACTGTAAATGTAAAACGAAATGAAGAATATATTGACAATTGCAAGCAGAATGTGAAGGAAAACCTTAAAACAGCAGTAGTATAAAGTCTGGTGTAACATACTCGAACAGAGGAACGAATAAGTATAGAAATTGTAGTGTATACAGTTTTAATTGGTAAACAGGACTTTATACAAGACTTTTCGTTGCTAGACTGTGAATTTAAAGATTATTCAAGTATAATGTTTTCTTTGAAACGTAAAATATAATAATTTATATAAAAAAACAATATTTTCTCGAATATATCTGACGATAATACTAAAATATTGAGCTAGTTTAAAAATAATATAGACAATTCGTAATTGTCTGAGTACGAAATTATTTAAACTTTGGCTCAAACAAATATTGCAATAATACTATACAGGGTGTTAATAAACACGTGTTACAAATTTATGGAATATGTAAGAGATTCAAAGTAAACCATCTTTTAATAGACCCGGAAACGCACCGTTTTAGAGATAAGACTGGACTTAGGAGTAATGCTTATAGTACCCAAACACTACAAGTAATGCTCACAATAGTTTGTTTTATTTGTCACGCATTTTGGTATACTCTTTCAACAATGCCAAGCGTTGTTTGGAGTTCTTGCGCTGCAGTCAGAATACGCGTAAGCAGATTTTCTTCAGAACCTACACGCGTTTCTTAAACCAGACTCTTCATACGGCCTCATAAAAAAATGTGTGGAGTTAGGTCCGGTGACGACGGCGGCCATGTTACTTCTCCCTCTCGGCCAGTCCATCACCGTCACCGAATACTTGGTTGATATAGTCTTGGGCGGCAATCTAAAGCTGTGCTGGCACACCGCCATGTTGCAGTCACATATATTGACTAATCCCCATTGGTACTTCTTCCAACAATGTTGGCAATACTTCTTACAAGAAAGTCAAGTAACTGGGGCGGGTAAAACGATGAGAAAGAAGGTACTGCTCCCTATTAAACAGCATTCAGCTAGGTAACTACTATTACTTGTAGTTCGAAAACGTTGAGATTCCGGATATGCGTCTATTATTATAAGTTGATTTATTTGGAATCCCCTACATAACCTATAAATTTCTAACACGTATTTTCTAACACCCTGTGTAGACAAATTTCTCAGTGTTGTATGATATTTTAATAGCATGTTATTGTAAATGGGATTTTTCTTTCTTTTTAATCGCATATCAAAAATAACAGTTCTGTAATGCTTCATTTTATCTTTATTTGAACATAAACATTAATAAAACTAAATTCCAGATAATAAACAACACGCCTAAGCATAATTGAGGATCCACCAACTAGCAATTTGATAAGTCAGAAGATTGAAATACGTAGGCTGTAGAATAAATACCTGCCTAAACCCTGCTGAGAAAATTAAAAAGGAATAAATGTGACAAGAAAGCATTCCTAAAATACAAGTACATACTTTGTAGCTACCTGCAACTCTCCCTAAAAATCAACTCTGTTAAGTGTTACGTCTGGTCAACTTCATTATATGGTATGAAAGCTTGGTCGCTGAAAAATGCAAGAATAAATAAGATCAACGCATTTAAAATGTGTTTGTACAAGTAAATCCTAAAAATATCGTAGGTAAAGCGGACAACAAACGAAGAAGTGTTATGCGAATAGGTTCTGGAAAGGTACGAATGAAGGCTATTAAAAGAAAACCAAATGCATATCTTGCATATATTCTAATATATGAAATATATAAACTACAACAAACCATAATTAAAAGAATAATAGATGTACGGGAAGAGAATTGTTGAAGAAAATGATTATCGTGGCTCTACAATATACGAAATTGCATAAGAATGACGGCAATATAACTCTTTCGAGTAGCTAACGATCGTAATCTACTTAACGAAGCCATATCCAATCTCCAAAAACGGAAAAGGTCTACAAGAGGAAGAAGAAGAAACAAGCCACAATATGACCGAATACAAAACATTATTTCATTACTTCTTTAAAAGGACTATTTTAACCCGAAAAGTTGTCTACGTAGTCCCTTGTACGTTTGCTTTCCTCACTCGGTGCGTGTTATACAATATATACAATGTCGTTAAATGTCCCCCCCCTACCATCTTTTGAACTGCTTGATATTTCTTCACAAAATTTTGTGTGCATTAATGCGAGGCTAAATATTACTTTTTAGTACATTAGCACAATTTTATAACTTTCAAAATGGTGACTAGGCGCCATTTTGAAATATTTTTTAACTGGCAATGGGGGTTGAGCGACACCTCATTTGGTAGGTCTCTTTGAGTAGAGTATAATTCTATATTTTGGGAAAATTTTACAGATTCAGAAACCAATAGACTTCCAAATTATCTGTTTCTGATATTAAGCAAAACACTAAAAAAAATGTAGGAGGCGAAACAACAGAAGTAAAACAATTGAAATAATTAGTCTTTCTGTTCTGTCACTTTAATTCAGTTATTGTGGTTGCTCACGTTTGAATATTGAGTGTTAAAAACGGTGATACTAACAATAATTATGGTGAATGTTCGAACTTTGCAGGACAAAACTGAAGCAGTTTCTATTATTGCTGAAGCCAATCAAAACTTGCACGAAACCGAAAGACTATTTAATGAACGTTTTCCCGACCGTCCTATTTCGAAGGCGTATTTAAGAGAACTTGTGCAAAAATGTATTAACACTGGAAGTGTGCAAAACAGGAAAAACCCTGGACGACCCGCAATTTCAGAAGACAAACAAATTCAGATAGTCGGTGAAATGGTAGTACATTCTCAGCAATCAGCATGTAGCTGCGACATGTGATGTATCGGCGACCACTGTCAAAAAGTTTTTAAAACGGCAGAAGTTCCATCCATACAAAATGAAGATTTTACACCAGTTGATTGAATATGATCCGGATAGACGCATTGAATTTTGTGAGGTCATGACCCGAAGCATTGCAAGAAACTTCGCAATATCTATTTTAGTAACGAATGCACTTTTTTTTCTAAATAAGTTTGTTAACAGACGAAATGTAAGATATTGGTGCGATGAAAATTCCCATGTTTTCCAGGATGGTCACACCCAATTTCAGCAAAAATTGAATGTGTTGATAGGAATACTTAGCGACAATATCGTAGGTCTATTATTTATCGACGGAAACGTTACTGGGGAATTCGACTTGAACATGTTGGAAAACCTCATCCATCCGTTAATAGGTGAGATTGCTGAAAATAATCCAAACGAATTTGACATGGATATCATATTCCAGCAAGATGAAGCTCTTCCGCATTTTAGCAGACAAGTTCGCAATTATCTCGTTCCAACGTATCCTCGACGATGAGTTGGTCGTCGTGGTCCAACAGACTGGCCTCCGCGATCCCCTGACCTGATTCCGTTGGACTTTTCTGTGGGGTTATCTTAAGTCGAAAGGTTTTCAAACAGAACCCGATTCCTTTTGGATTTACGACGTAAAATAACGGAGTTAAAACTTTCGAGAAAGCGCGGTAAGAGATATTAAATAGGGTTTTCTATTGCCAAGAAGTTCAAGGAGCACACTTTGAATATTTATAAACATAGTATTACTATTAAGTTTTTGTTGTATAAAACAAGTTTGGTTGTGTTTTAGAATCTTCTTCTTCTTCTTCTTCATTCTTCAATGGTGAATATTTCGAAAGCATACCTTCTTTGCTTTAATTCTTATTTTTTTCCATAAAGTTGTTATTTTCAATCATTTGTCATTTTTTTCTGGATGTATATTTTTTTACGAAACAAGGATCAGAAGCTGAATTAAAATACCTTTCAAATGAGGCGTCACTCAACTCCCACTGCTATTTAAAAAAATAGTTTAAGATGGCGCCTAGTCGCCATTGTGTAAGTTATAAAACTTAAATATGGGCTAGTAGTAGTATTTAGCTTCCGATTAAAGCACACAAAGTTTTGTGAAGAAGCCGTTTAAAAGTTAATAGGGGAGGGGAACCTTTTACGACAGCACTGTATAATTTTATTATTATTGTTAGATTAATTAGCAATAAGAAAATATTTATAATTCTATGAGCTAATCTTATGTCGGTATATCTCATGCAGATACTTCTATTTAACCATATAACGTATACTAACACTAACACTGAATTACAGGCACTACGCTAAATGTAGCTTTTATGTAGTCAAATCTTGTGGCCATTTACACTTGAGTCGTCTGTGTTATGGCTCTCTGGTTATTGACTCTAATAGAACATTTGGATGGGCTGCTATTTTTCTTTGATGCTTCGTTGATCTTTCAGCAACGACTTTGTTGACGAACGGGATTTTGAGGTCAGTGTGTAAAGTTAGATTCGACACATACCAAGGAGCATTAGTGGTTGACCTAAGTGTCGTGCTGTGGAATTTTTGGATAAAAATATTGGAGACAATTTTATGCTTAATATGTTTAATGATTGATTTATAAATTAGAATTTAGGCAATGTTGATTTTCTTGCTATAAGCCATTGCATTTTCTATCATCATCCGATCCATTTCCTTGCGCTTTTACTTGATGTGGATGTTCCATGCCTGCTTAGAGTCTAAATGCAGAACTATACATAAGACAAAGTAAAAACTCGGCTTGAAATAAAAATTAAATAGGGGACATGTGGCTAAGACATGCAAAATCAGATCCGACGTGCGGTCCTACCATAGCGTCAAACCATTCATTATATTGCTATGAGTTACTCCAAATCGCATTTAAAATAACTGCAGAGTCTGAGCCTGTTTAACACTGGGCATTTATGAATTTAAAAAAAATGAAATAAGAATCGACTTCTCTTGGTGAAAATGATATATGAATCCCGTTATCTTTAAATTTGTATATTTTTCTTTTTTTAAAAGGGTCAGCAATAGTTGTTGTATTCTTTTGATTTTGCCGCTTCATGTGAATTAAAGTTGTATTTTAATTGCCGCTCTGCAGTCAACTACTATTATATTATTTTCAAAGATTAACTTATGGGAGGCCACTTTTGCTAAGCTTTCGAAAGTGGAACGCTTGTCGGGCATGTTTAGTCTCTAGCGCCGACCGAAAACAGTTCTTAGAATCTTTTGTTTGCTGGGAATGTCCTAACATTGAGGAAGTTCCACGTGTTAATTGTTCGGGAATTCTTGCAACATATTTCATCATATGGTGAAATATTCCAGCTGCTATACATTTGCGAGGATTGCTTTTCATATTTCGGGATTGGGCAGCCCTAGTGCTGCCATCTGGCAACTGACGTTTCTATCGTAAAGTTTGACATTTTTGACGGTATACGTACTCAGAACGTTTTGACGTACAAGCGGTATTTGTGTTGTTTACAGTAACTTGAAAAATTCATATCGGCCAAAAAATGGAATTAAATCGTGAACATTTTCGTTCCGAAAAACATTGATGCGGTGCGTGAACTGATACTGCAAGATCGTCATGTGACTTATCGTGAGATTGAGGTATCCTTGGACATTAGTGGGGCCTGTTTTTTCGGAAAAACTGGACATGTCTCAACCTTATCATTGGTGTAACGTAGAACGGTCAATTCTGAATGGTACGCAACCATTTGTTTGCCACAAGTTTTCGGAGAAATAAGGTAAACCAACCGCCGAAGACGGATCATTCTCCACCACGACAATGCGAGCTCTCACACATCTGCTCGAACACGTGACTTTTTGAGCATTCAAAACGTCGATTTGATGAGTCATCCGCCGTATACCCCTGATATGGCACCCAATGACTTTTTTCTATTGGCGAACATCAAAAATAAATTGCGAGGTCAACGTTTTTCGACACCTGAAGAAGCGGTTGATGTGTTCAAAATGCATGTTTTGGAGATACCTCAATCGGAGTGGAAAAAGTGCTTCGAAAATTGGTTCACATGCATGCAAAAGTATATTGATCTTCATGGAGAATATTTTGCAAAACAATAAAGCCATTTCCGCTGATAAATCTTTGTTTTTGTTCTCTAATCCTGAAATATAAAAGGCAACCCTCGTACGTTCGTTTTTTTTCCCAGTCGATTTAACACCTTCGTTCGACCCGGTTGCTCGTTTACATTTCAGCGCCAATGACAAATACGACAAATGTCAGCGCAAGCTTCTGGGGGTGAACGCACGTTGTTTTTGGAGTCGGAATTTTATGGCAGCGCCTCTATTAAATTAAAATATCGTAAGTTTTCTTGCCTGGAGCAGAAAAATTCTCGACTTGTGTCAGATTAAAAATATTAGCAGAGTCTCAGCTTTTTGTACAGACAATTCAGTGAAATTGTTTACTCGAATTGTGTCGGATTAAAGCCTATAACTCCGTGACTCCCTCCACTAAGCTGTTGCAAGTGATAATCTCGTACAGTAGCGGAAATTTTGTTCCTGGAGTTCCAGTGTTTTTTTTGCTGAAAAAGTCTGGGCCCGTAACGTTGTCTCCATGGTGATCCGGTCTTCATGGGCGTGCTTGCGATTTCTGTCTTTTTTTCAGGACGTAAGAACACCCCAAATTGTGTATCCCTCTACTGCCTATTTGAAGAAAACTAAGGCAAGCATTGTTACTGTGGCGACCTTCAGTCGCTAGTTGTCATTATTGGTTAATTGTAAAGTGTTATTGTAAATTGTAATTTTTGTAAACATGAACGTCACTGGTTGCGTAGATCTGTGGTTTAGTAAAGTAAACATCACAAGCCACTGGTGGCGAGCTTTTTTCTGTTTGAATGTTCAACCTTCCCTCTGTGTTTAACTACAATTGTTACCGTTTTGGATATTTTTCTTGTACTATGTGTGTTACCAAGTTCCAGCAATAGGATTACATTTGTCTTAAAAGTTCACTATACCTTTTATCTGCGTATATTGTATTGTGCATGAAATTTGTAATCTTTATACGCAGGAGGAGGCACAATAAAGGTGAGTTCGATTCCCGTAAGCTGCTGACTTCTCGGCCTTTCACGAAAACCCCCAATCAGCTGTGATTTGGAAGGTGGCACCCACTAATTTTGACTCATCCTGTATACAACGACGTTAGATTTCCTTCCCTTAAGCGTTTGTCGTGAACCACCCCTACTCCTCTGTGCTAAGCCGAAGGCACTTCCATCTTTTCTGTTGCGGATCGACGAAAAAGCTCGTTTGACCCGTAACATAGTTTGAATGGGAACATCTTCTACCATCTATTTTATCTGCCCTACTTTATCCCCCGTAATTGTTGTACTACACTATGTATTTACATTTTACGAGATAATATCCATTGGTATGGTTTCAATCCGGAAACCTAGATGTCAAGTTAGAGTTATGTTTTTTAGTAACTAACAAATTGCTCTATTTTAATTGCGCGCTATAAATAGCAGATAATTGTGTTGTGCCCTACAGTTACTTTTAGTGGTAATTAAGTGCTGTAATCTGTTTCTAAACTATTATTGTTTCTAATTACTATTTACAGCGTGCTTGTTTTCACATCCGCGGAAAACTTCAACGCATCACACGACGTTAAATGTATTCATACAAATTAAAAATTCAGTTCTTAGCGTAAGCGCAATTTAAATATGCTTGTAACGTCATGTTCATTTTATTGACCAGTTTCCGGCAGCAATTTCATCTACACAGCCTGTGACGCTATTAAATGAAGCTTTCAAGCTTTATAGCATGGTTTGGTATTAATTACTCTTTTATCATTAGGCAAAGTGGACACAGATAACGAACTTGTGCAAGTAAACTAGCCATTTAGCCAGCCACTAGCGTGTACCGTTAGGAAACTAAGTTTTGTATCTAACTTATTGAATTATGAAGCTGCGGACCCTAACCATTGCATCATGTAGAATTCAGAAAAAGGAATTTAAAGCATGAGATTTTCAAAAATAATCAAGCTAACAGAAATAAATATCAGGTTTGAGTAGCGAAAGTGTAGAATCAGGAAGTAGAATAAGTCAGGCAGAAACTTGTGGTAAATTAAAGCAAATGTAAAATACTTGAGCGATTACATACGAAGATCTAGCTGGCCACCAACAGTTTCCACATGATTACATACACATTTAAATTGCTTCCACCTTCTTAAATTAATTAACAAATTTAAAAATTATTAAATGCTATACGTATAGATACATTTACATTTGAATTTCAAAACGGTTGAGATATTACTAAATAGATACACATTCCTAAAGTTAATTTATTGCTGACTTTGTTTTTTCGATATAACACATAATCTACTTATTATAATCAATATGCTATGAATCGAATTTTATTCTCCAAATGTAAGTAACAAAACACGGTTATTGTTCAAACCATGCACCAACAACAGAGTAGATTAACATCAGAAATTGGTGCGGGGTTATGATAAGTAAATCCATCTTAGATTCTCCAAAACAAAGAAAATAATCAATTATTAAATTATAATTGGAAAATTCTTCTAAATGCAAATTTACTAATAAAATCTGCAAAAGTTAGTAACGGTAGTCTCCTTAACACATTCCCTGCTCATGTTTTTGTGAAATAATGCCATTACAGCATATCTGTATATTGTAGTAAATATATGATATATGATTCTAGAGATATGTTTATCAGAACATCTAAACGTTTCCTTAGCTCTCATAAGTGCAATTTAACACATGGTGCGTCGAAAGTTACGGCTTACAATGTGTTATTAATTGTTGCTATTAGTCTAAGAATACGGGTAAATTTTTTGGGAAAAGTTGAAAGGGACCCTTATACGCTTACCGTCATCGTTTGTGATTTACACTATAATTTCCTAATTTATTGATATAACAGAATAAGTATTTTTAGTCTCTATAATGCATTTAAAGTGAACTCTTCAATATGAAACGTAATATTCTTGTATTTGTATTTGAAAAGACCACATGTGGTATATTTTTACATTTTTGAAATCCGCATTCAATTCTGGCATAACTTGTTCTATTATTGTTAACACAATAATTCATGGCATATTCAAACATTTGGAAAAAACCACATAAGCAAGCTATGGTAAAAAAATGTTTTGTAGTTTACCGGAATTTGCCCATAGATGGCCCTAGCTGGCAATGTAGTTACCGTGGAACGCCTCATTGGCGCCATTTTCTTGTTTTGACATCTGACAAAGATTTTCAACTCACAATAATACAAGGTTCATACAACCGCATAGTTTTTAATAGCGTTGAACATGTCGAATTTTGTGCCTGGCAAGTACGATTTGCGGACAGCATTGACTTTCTGTTACCATTTGAAAAAAACTGCTGCAGAATCGCATCGAATGCTTGTAGAAGCTTACGGTGAGTATGGTCTTGATAAATCACAGTGCTTTGAGTGGCGATTTTGACGTGAGAAACGAAGAACGTGGGAGACCACAGAAAAAGTTTGAAGACAGCGAATTGCAAGCACTGTTGGATGAGGATGGCCCTTAAACGCAACAACAACTCGCGGATCAATTAAATGTGATACGAGAAGCCATCTCCAAACGTTTGAAAGCCATGGGAAAGATCCAGAAGATGGGAAAATGGGTTCCACATGAACTGAATGAAAGACAGGAGGAAATCCGAAAAACCACTTGGAAATGCTGCTCGCCAGGTAGAAAAGAAAGCCATTTCTCCATCGCATTGTGACTGGGTATGAAAAGTGGATATATTTCGAGAATCCTAAGCGTAAAAGATTATGGGTAACTTCAGCTGAACCATCGACATCGACTGCAAGGCCAAATCGTTATGGACGGAAGACAATGCTTTGTGTGTTTGGTGGGATCAGAAGGGTGTGATCTATTATGAGCTGCTAAAACCTGGCGAAACCGTTAATACTGACCGCTACCGACAACAAGTGCTCGCTTTAAATCAACCTTTGCGTGAGAAACGACCAGAATATGAAAAACGGCAACACAAACTGATTTTGCTTCATGATAATGCACCATCCCACACAACAAAACCGGCCAAGGAAACGATTGAGGCGTTTAGAAATGGGAAATATGTATAGCTAGCGATGGGCAAAACTTCGAATAAAATATTCTGTTTCATTTTCATACAATAAACGTGTATTTTCTATACAAAAATTCCTGGAGTGTAAACACTTCTACTGCAGAGAAAAATTACTAGGCAGAATACCTCGCTGGTTTGCCATTGCCTTGCGAAGGAGAACGGCCATTAAATTATTTTTCCATAATATATGGTAATTCACCATTTCGTAGTTTTAACCTATTATCTTATACAGTATAGTATGTCGTTGTAAAGCAGCCTCAGTACCTGTACTGGATGTTCTACACATTGAAAAAATTTCTAAAATTCGATATAGTGCAAAAAATCCGTAACACGGCTTCCCAGAGAAAATGATATATTGAAATAATTCAACACAATAGTACGGACCGTTTAATAACATTTGTTTTCAAATCAAATGGTGTATGCTTCTGACCCCGTTAAGGAATATTGGATCTTCATTTACTGTTAAATTATTGATTGTCACACGTCAAACGCCGTCATTTATTCAGCAAACAATAATCAATGTGATTCTTAGAATTCTTTCAATTTTCGTAAAAACTGTTCTTTTTAGAACTACCCAAATATTATCATTCTGATTTTTATTGGTGCGACGCGATGGCTTTCACTTTAGAACAGAAATCTGTTATGGTAGACTCTTACTCATACACTGGCACATATAATTGGCAGGGTTTGGATGTATTCATAACATACCGAAGGCATACCAAAGGAAATTGTTGTACGACTTGGTTGACTACAAATATATTAAATGACTTCAGATCAAAGCGTCAGACTATTCTATGAAACAGGAAATGCATAAGGAAAGTGTGGCAATACGCGCTGATCAGTAGGTATTCTAGAAACTATAGAAAGAGTTGGTGAAAGAATGGAAAATTAACCAAAAACGACCGTTTATCACTTACCAACAAAATGGAGCTATCTTTGGGAACCTTTATCTACTGACAGTAGTTCAAAGAGATATTGCCAGCTGACCGGCCACAACGGTTTTAGTTCTGCGAATGGTTTTTAAACATTCTGCATATGGATGATAATGCTCTACGATCAAGTTTCTTGACGGATGAGGTATGGTTTCGTATGAGAGGTTTTACTAATAGCTTTAGGTACATGATGTTTTCGAATTTCTGTATTCAGACTACTTCACATCCTGCAAAAAAGGTATCTGGGTAGCAATTACTAGAAGAATATTGATTCGGTTAGTGAAATGAATCACTTCCATTTTGAGCAAGAAGGTTGCAATTTGGAGTCGGGGGGTGTGAATGAGGTGACAAGGGGTATGCATGACGTGATGTAGGGGTAACAGGACTCGATGATCTTCAAAGGTAAGAAATTGTGCAATGCAAGTTTGTATCAGGAAGAAACTTTGCGACCATATTTGACGAACTACATCGTGCCGAACCCTATAAATTAACTCCAACAAGATAGTGCAACTCCTTATTGTACTCCTGAAACTCTGCAAATGTTGGAATAATTCTTTGACAATCGTCTTAAACGCCGGAATGCAGCGATCTCTTTTCCTTCAGAATTTTGCTGTCACGCCGTGCAAGTTCTGTTTACGGTCGTACCTTAAGAACTTTATATTTGCTGTTCCAATCCATAATTTAGATAAACTTGAACAAGGTATTGGACCTAAAATCTGAGAAATAAGCACCACCCTCTAAATTATAGAAAATGTACGGGCTGAAACGTAGAAATGTCCAAAAATTTGAAGTAAGTGAACTAAATCTGTTAGTTAACGGCGGTTTATTAGTTTGCAGCATTTCAAGGGCAAATGCATGTAGTAAATGATTGGCCGAAGTAAGACTGTTGGCTTGTTGGTTTTGATTGGGCGAGATCTAGAGCGCGGATTTCCTAGCATCTCTGTGCACTGAAGCTCTTGGTTTATTGTATACCCTAACTAAGAACGTTGTCGATCTGGGTTAGTTACAACAAAAGTAGTAATTTTTAATGTGTTACACATCGTAGTAGTGTGGGACCTACGGCTTTATTTATCGGACAGAAGGTCCACCTGCAAATTTTCCCCTGCCAGAAAAATCTCACCGACCTCGGCCTGATTTGAACCCCTTGGATCTAAAGGCAAGTGCACTGACCACTAGACCACCGAGGCCGGCAAAGTAAGGTTAGGTATCTGAAAGGAACATGCTAAGAAACTTACATGAGTACATAAAGGAAGTTAATAAACTAGTTACTCGACGTACGCTTAGTACTGTGAATGTAGGAAAGTTAAAATTAGTTATCATAACTTAAAGGAAATACTTATTGAATTGAAAGACGCAGTGGAAGGTAAACCACAAAGGGTCTTTGTATTGAACTAGCTTTCCTCCCTTTTATTTCCCTAGATTTCTTACTTGCGGCCTCCACCTTTGATGTAAAAATATCATTATTGCGCTCGCTTTTAATTTCTAGGGGCTTCTTTGATCTTCGGTAATTTGATTGGAAAAATACATTTTGTTAAAGTACCATATTTTAAATTGGCAAAACGTTAATTAAATGTTAGCGTCAGATGATTATAGTAACAAACAAATTTCAAACGGAAATAACTTATTCATTTACAATATTTATCCATTAAACTTTATGCCAAATGATAAACTACTAAGTTTCGACCGTTGGGAGTGTTTCTAGTAGATGTTGCTTATTAATTAATAAAACATAGATACTATACAATTACAATTTATCTCTAGACTGTTTCTTATTAATTCCCAAAGAACAAAAAAACAAATGTATATTAATTTACTTCTTAAGAGTTCCAAATTTTTGTGAATTTACTGTAGTTTAAATATTAACGATTTATATGAAGTCATTGCTTCAGGCTTAGGCCACGTTTTCGTGGAATTGATTAATGCTGACGTTTCGCTAACCGTTGCACGTAGCTTAATCTTGTTACCTGCAACGGTTAACAAAACGTCAGCATCAATCAATACTACGATGACGCCATCCAAGTCCGAAGAGCTGACTTCATTAGACAAAAACCGCGGAAGCCTAAAACGTCACATTAATTATTTATATTTCCAAATATTTTCATAATCTACTACTTTTCTTCAGAAGTCTCGTTACTATTAAATTTCTATTTCTCTTTGTCCAAGAAAGAAATCTTTGTTATTTTCCTGTCTATAAGAGTAAATCTTATTTTAATAAATCTCTTATAATACTAAACTGCATGCAGCTATAGATATAGCTAAACATCAACTCTGCTTAATTTTTTTTTTATTCGATTTTTGGCAAGATTTATAAGCAGAGGCGTTTTAAAGGGTGTCTTGATTTTGGTTTCTATCGTTTTGGATGTATATGGTAGACGGTAGTTTAATTACTCCTAAAGATGTCGCTAAATATTTTCTAAAATTTGCATTACCATACGTACTAACTATTTTCAGAATATACTTCTTTCTAAAGAAAGAACGATAATCTTTCTTCAGTTTATAAAGATAGCTACCATTCATCAAAAAATGTAAATCTATGAGCACATTGATTATAGTTACAACTAAACAGAACCCCAAAACATAGAAACTAATATCCTGTTGTTTGCATTCAATTCTTTCCAGGATAATGCGTCTGGTGCTAGGCACCGGCCTCTTCTCTACTGCCTGCTTCTCCTCAGCGCTACAAAAGGAACTCCTACACTTTAACATAATATCTCTAAATATACAAAGTGATTTTTTAAAAAGTCAATTGCAGTAGCCTATGGATTGTCCCGTCTATATTAAGCTTTAGAATCTGACAATATGAAAATTGTAACAGAAAGAAAGAAATCTTGACGAAAAACCTGTAATTTACTTATCTTAATAAATTACAAATCAGTTGCAACTAAATACTTGTTCATTTTCA
>JABXWE010060929.1:0-10572 GCA_014611495.1 Limonius californicus
AATTTCTTATAATTGGGGATATATTTAGAGTTCCCGGTCCTTAAACAATTATCTAAATGTGAGTCATTAAGCTTTGTTCGGTATTTTGATTTCAAATATTTCATATTTGAGAACAAAGACTCACAATTGTATGTTGTTGCACAATATGAATAAATTTTTAGCGCACATTTCCTTAAAATAGGATACTTATTTTCATCGACTAAGTTCCAAAACATTTTATCATTACTATGCGCTTTTAAAATAATATCACTTTGCAAGTTTATTATTTCTAATTCTAGGTCTTCGATATTATGAAGCTCGAAATACACTGAAACTATTTCAAGGACATCATCTTCAGTAACATTGAATGGATTTATGAAAAATCTTAGAACGGGTTCTGATGCTGCAAAATCTTCAAATCTAGAAGAAAACTCTTCTATTAGCTTATCTATAATTTCTAAATATGATGTAGCAGTAAAATTTTCATTATTCAAATTTAAACTCTCAACAGTATATTTTATATTTGGGAAATGTGATAATGATTTTTTCAATAGATGGGATTTCAACAACACTAACTTGCATTTGAATGCATTTACTGCACTAATCATGTCAGCGATATGCTGATTTTCCCTTGTATTTTTAAATTTAATTCATTCAACTTTGCCGTTATATCTGTCAGAAATCCGTGGTCGATTAGCCAATCCTTATTTTCTAATTGCTCGTAAAATTCGCCTCTTGATGCAATAAATTCCTTTATTTGTGGCAAAAGCATGATAAACCGCTCAAGTATTTTACCTCTGCTCAGCCACCTCACTTCAGTATGTAAAAGAAGATCCTCATCTTCTAAAAGTAATTTATACAATCTGTGTTGCATAGCTCCCGATCTTATGGAATTAATAATTTTTGTTACTATCGTAAATACGTGTTGAAAACCAATTGTTTTTGCGCATAACATTTCCTGATGTATGAGGCAATGATAAGAAATAAATTTCGGGAATAAGGAATCCTGTCTACATAAGGCAATAAATCCTTTTTTCTTACCAGTCATCGCTGGTGCCCCGTCTGTTGTAATTGACGATAACTTTTGTACAGGTAATTTTACATCTGTTATATACTTTTTAAAAGTAGAAAAGATATCTTCTCCTCTGGTGCTTCCCTTTAATGGCAGAACTTTAAGGAATTCTTCTTTTGTTGTAAAATCAGAAAATACCATCTTCACGCAAATTGCTAATTGTGATATATTTGTCACGTCTGTCGATTCATCCATCTGTAGCGAAAAGAAAATACAATTTTCCATATCATTTGCTAATTCTGCCTCCAAATTCTCCGCAATTACTTCAATTCTTCTAGTAACAGTTCGTGCTGATAATTGCAACGTGTTTATAGCTGAAACTATTTCCTTTTTATTTTTAAATTCTTCAAAAAGTGAATCAGCAGCTTCTAACATGGCTTCTTTCACTAATTCTCCATCTGTAAATGGTTTTTTATTCTTAGCTAGCAAATGCGATATTTTATATGACGCGATCGTTGCTGCTTTATGTTGTTGCAGTGGTTTAGTAAAAAAACTTTGCTGGTTAGGTATTGAAGATTTTAAAGAAATAATTTTTTTTCTAATTTCAGAGTTCATTGGATAGTCACTATCAAAATTGGTACGAACGGTCTTAAAATGTCGTTCAATATTACTTTTCTTGGGAATCGCAACACTATTATTACACAACAAACAAATACACTTCCCTTTGTAATCAACGAAACAATATAGATGTTCCCATTCATCGTTAAAATAATATGTTCTTTTTCTTTTACATTTATCCATGAAGGGTTTTGAAAGAAAAGAATTATTTCGGATTACTTGGTAGTTTTAAATGCACGGTCTACGCGTGGTCTATTCGAAATACGATCACACACTAACAAAAAATACGTGCGTGTTATTAGATACGCTCAAGGTTAGCAAACTGCTAATCTATGCACAATCCTAAACTCAACTGACTACTTGCTGTATATCGCCGTTTGACAAGAGTAAGTAAATCGCTCTGGCTATCATACATTTACATTAGTCCAGCGAGGGCGCATTAAAAATCGATCGGGGGCGCCATGGCGCCCGCGGGCGCCGCGTTGCCTACCCCTGATTTAGACTATGATATTATAGAGCGTCGTAATTCAAATCGAAGGATTCTCTAGCTATAAAATTAAGTCCACTACGTTCGCTTACTGTTGAATTAATAAAATCGTTGATGTTCACTATTCTCATAATGGGATAGGTGTAATAAATAATAAAACTTCAAGGTCAAATCCCACATAAAATATAATATATGAAAAAATTATTTAGTAACGTTTTCGGGACTACTGTGGCCCATTCTCAACACAAATTCTTTAAATATTCAAAAATTTAAACATTCTTAAAGTAAAAAACTTCTCATATAAGGAACAGGGAAATGCATTATCCAACTCAAAAATCAATTCGTAAATATAAATAAATATTAAGTAAAGATGTGAGGGGCTTTTGCCCTCTTTACTTAATATTTATTTATATTTACGAATTGATTTTTGAGTTGGATAATGCATTTCCCTGTTCCTTATATGAGAAGTTTTTTACTTTAAGAATGTTTAAATTTTTGAATATTTAAAGAATTTGTGTTGAGAATGGGCCACAGTAGTCCCGAAAACGTTACTAAATAATTTTTTCATATATTATATTTTATGTGGGATTTGACCTTGAAGTTTTATTATTTATTTCTGTTGAATTAACATAAACTTAGTTCTTTAAATTATAGCTTGTACAAGAATTTTCGATAATAAATCAATTTGTTAAGTGTAGCCACGGCACTATCAACCTTAACAAACTTTTTTATTCTCAAAAATATTTATATTCACTTTATATTTATCGTATTTGTCCTTTCAAAGCTTAAACAAGCATAAGTAATTTCATAAATACATAACGTACTATACAATAACTGATCTAGTGATAGAACTTATCGACATTCGACATTAGTACAGCTTTCCCACATATATTGTCGTCGGCTAAGGAGAGTGCATGAAGGGGCTGAAGTAAGGAAATTTCACTTCTTAGAAGGAAACGTAATAGCAAGCAGTTCAATATTCGCTGTGAAAACATTTATTACAGCCTTGCGTATTTCCTAACTTCATTACGCAGAATAGTAATTCAGGGGTTCACCTATCAAGCCGCCTTTTCTCGGAAGGCGTTGATTTCATTACTCGATCATTTACTCTCAACTGAAGCCAAGCGGTAACTGATTTGATTTTCAGGATGAATTTGGCATTGCACGGTCCACCTACGATGGTGAAATCAAATCAGTGCATCGGACGGAGTAGCATGATGCATACAATAAAAAATCTTTAAATAAGCTCTTTTCCATGTAGTCTGTTACAGGCACGAAATAAACCGATGTAATTGGCTCTTCGGCTAGCACAGGGATGAGGTGGAGGGTTGCCGAAAAACTACAATAGGAAAAAGATCTTGGGTATCGCACTGTACGGGGTAAGTTAAAGTAGGGGGGTGCTATCCTTTCAAATCACAGTTAAACGAAAATCCTCGTGAAAGGGACGAGGACCGACAGCTTATGGGAGTTGAATCTGAATTGTTGTTCTTCCTCCTTACTTCAGTATTTTTCATAAAACACATACAAGAAAGAAAAACGTTATAATATTATAGCGCTCCAAAATGAAATAGATGCAATACCACAAGGCGATTACATAATAATAATGTGCTACCTGAACGCTCGAATAGGCAACCACATAATAGAAGGTGTAATGTAAAGCAACGTTTCAATGAAGAAATGGAAAACGATAACGGCGATTTGCTGGTCGACTTCTATAGTCAGAATAACATACGAATTAACCACACTTTCTTCGAACATCATGAAAGATATAAAATAATATGGCAAAATACTCGAGGACACACATCAATCTTGGACTATATTATTACAAACTGATCTATATACCCAAAACACATCTTAGACGCAAGGACATTAAATTCCGCCAATATGGGCAGTGACCATAGCCTAGTTCTATGTATATTAAGGCTAATAAACTTCGTAAACAGAAGTCCAAAGACTCAAAAGAGTATAGAGAAAATGAATATAGAAAGTTTGAGAAATGAGGGTACCAGAGAACTATATAGACAAGGGCTAAGACAAAAAACAGAAGAAAATAAAATAAATAACGGTGAAGATGTAGAAAAAGCGTGGGAAAAATTAAACTAATATAACGAAAGCAGCATTTGAAGCATGCGGAACGAGAAAAGTCAAGGTACCTGGAAACAGCAAGATACCATGGTTCACGGAAGAAATAAAACAGCTAAGCAACGAAAAAAAAAAAGGAAAGCTACATGAAGTACAAAACTGCAAAGCCACTGGAAGATTATATAATATACAAACAAACACGAAATAGAGCAAATGATATAATACACAGAATAAAAGAAGAATACTGGAAAGTACAAATGGTATGCTATGCTGACGATACTGTTTTGATTGCCGGTAACGAGGATGACCTACAAAGAATGCTGCATCAGTTCGTCACAACCTCAAAAACTGTTAACATGGAAGGAAAAAACGAAGCACTTAACAATATCTCGAGAACCACTAAGATGCAAACTAGAGGTAAAAGGGACTGTAATACAGCAAATCATGCAATTTTAATATTTAGGAATCATCATATCTAGTGCGTGAGGTATATACAAAGAAGTGCAATATCAAACAAATAAAGGCGCCGTAGCCTACCGGTGCTTAAGGGGCGTAATATTGAAGAATAAATATATACCGATAAAAAGTATAATCAAAATATAAAGAGCGCCATAAGACCACTACTCTCCTAGCAGTAGAAACGCGTGCTGAAACAAGAGAACAAGACAAAGACTACAGGAACAGAGATGAGAACGTTAAGGACAATAGCTGGAAATCCCTTAGGAGACAGAGTGCCAAATAAGGAAATACGCCAACAGTGAAATTTACAAAACATTAGAAAATTTATTAAAACCAGAAAGAAAGAGTGGAATGCTTATGTCGATAGAGTGCATACTGACCGTTTACCAAAAATAGTTCGAGATAACCCGCCACAAGGAAAGAGAAGGGACGGAAGGCCCCCAAAGCGATGGAAGCAGAGCTGGATATCGACATCAGCCGAAACACCCTGATATATGTCGATATAAGCTGTCGTTAAAGAAAAACAGGGACGACCTAAATAAAGGAGGAAGAAGAAGACAAAAGATGGTAGAGGGTCAAAAACTATTTATGACAGAATGACGGCGGTCTACGGAGAAGAAGCTCGGTCTTATTGCAAGATTAAATCGATGTTTGAAAGTTGCAACTTCAGAATTAGGAATTTCTGAGGGAAGCATTATTACCATTTTACACGATAGCCCTGAACAAGGTGTCAGCGTGGTAGATTCCAAGATCCTAACTTCGAAACAAAAACTGCACCGCCAATAAATTTGTGACCAACATTTGTAGACTTTAGAGAAGTATTCCAGAGTTTCTATCACGAATGGTAAAGAATCCATGCAATGGGTATAGGGCTCTCCACCTCCCAAGAAATGCCCAACCCAACTTTTTGCTGGGAAGTTAATGGTAAACATTTTCTGGGACATTGAGGGAATATTGTTGTTCAAATATATGCCAAGAGGGACTACACTTACTGGAGATGCATACGCCAATACTCTACAAATCCAAGAAACGCCATTTGTGACAAACTCCAACATTTGACATGCTTTTGAATGAAATTGCACGAGCCCAGGAATCTCCAAAGGTCGTGTCTGTTTTAGAAGAGTGTGGGCTTTGGGGAATTGATTACCCACCTTACAGCCCAGACATGCCACCGTCTGTTTTTTATCTGCTTAGGAAACTGAAGAAATATTTAAGAGGTCGCAAATTTTACTCAGATAATGAACTGAAACAGGCGTCCATGGCTACTTCGTTAGTCAGCCAAAGGAATTTCGTTTTGAAGTTAAAAACCAACTTCTAGACAGACGGCGTAAGTGCGTTGATATAGATGGATGTTGTATTGAAACATAAAATTATTAACATTTTTGCATCACTTTTGTTACTGGCTAGGTAGATAAGTTTTTGAGTTTCACTCATATATACACAATGATTCAGACCACCCTTTATCTTTTGAAACTCGATGAGCTGTGAAGTTGATGGAAGCATTTCTACTATCAAAGCATATACAAAGAATTTATTGGCACTGCTAGAATTTTCCGGGGAAATCGGAAGTAGGAAAAGCCGGAAAGAACTTTGAAATTTTAATTGAAAGCATAAGTCATATTTGGCATTGTTACATAAGGATTTTAAAAAGAACGGTTGCGGGAATAATAATTTAAAAAAGATAATACAACGTGATTGATTTTGTTAGTATTATTTAAAAATCGTAGTAGTTACCTGCCATTCTAATTGTCTTTGTTTTTGTTTTGTCGTTAAGGCATTCTGATTCTTGTGATTTGTTTTTGTTCAGATATTAAACTCTATCGTTTACGGGGGTGCGACTACTTTGGTTGACGCGAAATACCAAAAGGCGGACGCCAAGGGAAGAAAATGGAAATCAAAGAAAAAACTGAAAAATTGGTGCATTGAAACAAATACTTAATATAATATACAACTATTTACTCGCACGAAAACAATATAAAACAAAATGAACATACACTATGGTAATAAAATATATAATATCCACTGCATTTAACAAAATAGTTGCGCTTACGGGAACGATATCGATATTGCACAGATACCAAGTAATTAATTAAAACTAAACAATGACGGTTAATCTAAAAATTAATGGCTTCCTTGGGACTGTCTTGCATAGCAACGCTTTTCATACGATGGTGATATATTGGAAATTGACACAAATTTAGGTACAATCTTTGAGGGCGTATTTT
Organism: Limonius californicus; assembly: GCA_014611495.1. Classification (NCBI taxonomy): domain Eukaryota; kingdom Metazoa; phylum Arthropoda; class Insecta; order Coleoptera; family Elateridae; genus Limonius; species Limonius californicus. The sequence continues at coordinate 6,863 of JABXWE010060929.1, forward strand.
ATAGCTAAAAAGAAGAAAAAAAGTTTCGATATACATGTGGAAAGGCTGTGTTACACAGATACAGTGACCGAAGGAAAGAGATATAAAATCTTTCTCTGGGGATAACTCAGTCAGTGTTTCCACTATTAGCTTGACATTTTTCAAGCAAACTTAGACACTGTAAATTAATTTTTTCTAGAAATTTCAACAATTTTGGAGAAGCAAGAGTGTTTTATCTGGGAGGGTCAAATCAAATCATGCTCTAATTGTTTCTTCATATTTTGGTAGATTTTTAGATACGTACAGCATGAAATTCTTATTTAACATACAAAAATACACGACAAAGATGCTCGCGCGGTACAGAAAGAGGAGTGGGTTCACTATTATAATACAGCACCGAACAAAAAGTTTTCATATCTGTATACAATTTTTAGATTTAATGACGGATTTAAATTTGTATGAATATCTACAAATTTTAAGTTAGTTCCAAGGTTCCTTGTTTTCAAACTTTTATTGATTTTGTCAATGGCTCAAAACAAGCATTGCGAGGAGGGAAGGTAAGCGGTACCACAGAAACTTATATTGCAAAATGGGACACACGCGAAAGAAGGATGAGAAACACTGCTTTACATTTAGCCCAATAAATTTCGCTGATAGTGCAAATATTGAAATCTACTACAATTTTGAAACACTTGGTGTAATAGTATAAGCACGTTCCATGGATAAAGAATAATACCGTTAATTTAGGGTAGTACTTTCTGACCTTCCTTGTAGCCTTGACTACTACTTAAATATATTTGAAGGACGTTTTTCATAAAAGGTTGTAACGCCTATGAACAAAAGAAAGGGAAAAAGAAACGCTAACAAAGAGCAATACAGCCAACTAAAATCAATCATCAAGGACAAAGTTCAACTAGCTACAGTCGAAGAAAGGAGGGAATATAAGCCTAGGCGCCACCTGTTTTAAAGTATCGTTCGCCCTTGAAGATAACACGATGTAAAACAGGAATTTTCCTGGAGTTCGAACCTACCTTGCTTCGGCAATTGCTCAATTTGATACAAAAGAAAACTATATTACAACAGTACACAATAAAACATGACAACATCAAGTTACCAAATTTTAATTTACGAAAATAACAACATGAAATTAACACAAATATCTATATATAAATAAATAAATAAAAATGTTGATCGGTAACAGTATACAATACGGCAAATAATTTACTCCAACATTAAATCAAACTAAAGAAGGGAAGGCAGTAATATGAAATTACTATTAGATACGAAAGCATTACTTTCACTTTCAACCCGCAAATACAACTCGTGACCAAACCCGCTAAGCATTCAAAGTTTCTCGAGGCCTCGCGAACCAAATACCCAGACTAAAAATACCTAAATTATGGTATTAAGTACCGACGCACTCTTAATTAAAATCAAATCCTTTGGCAATATTCCCCCTAATTGTTGAATTCTAAATAAACATGTTTGTGTACACTGTCGACCATTTGACAAACACAAACAAAATTTCGTTGTATTACAATATACACTAAAACAAAATTTATCCTTAATTGGAATTGAAATCACAATAATTATGAAGCTTAATTATCCAATCATCAATTTATAGATAAATAAGAATGTTCACGACGACCCCTTTCTGGTTGAAATTACAGTTTCCCGAATTTTCCTCGTACAACCAAACATTTTATTTAAGAATTACATGTAATCGGAACGGACACATTTGTAATGTTTAATAACGCCGTTGATACTTCGGACTGCTCGACATCTGCTGTATTCTCTGCAACGGAAGATAACTCCAATCGCGTCGAAATATCTCCAGGCCTCCTTTATTTTAATTGAAGATAGATAATTTCGGACGTATCGTATTCGCCTAAATAAATTCAAATGACTTAGAAATAAAACAATAGGATTTGGATTTTCCATGCTTACCAAAGGATGTAAAACTGGCGACAAGAACGAACTTTCTCAGAAGATTTGCACAAAAATCGGGATAACTCCCTGGAATTCATATCACTACTATCAATACCTAAAATTCCACAATTGGACCTTGAAAAGTAAAACGGGAAAACTTCCCAGGCCTTAAAACAACTTCTAAAATAATGGAAAAACACGTGTACGTTCTATGAGAGCTGAAAAATAATGAATGACATACGAAAATATCAAAATTGCTATTTCCTAAACCGGAAATATACGAAGGGATGAAACGAATTCAAACAAGGCCAAAATCCAATTAAACAAAAGCATAAAGTATTCAATCCAAAATGCTATATTGAAAATTAAATATAAATCGACTAGGTGTAAGGAATCGCACGTTACAAGGTTTTGTGTTAACAATTAAAGAATTTTCCTAATATAGTTTTGACTCTCACTGTAATCAAATATATTTCTTCTATTTAACGCTCCTGTATGTTAGAGGTTTTTATCACAACAATACCTTCAGTAGTTCGCATGTGAGATTTTTTCGTGCACGCAATTGGATTTGCATAATTTATTCTCAAATTGAATCCCTAATTGTAAAATTCGTAGGAATTTCTGCTGCTATCACCCCTGCAATAAATACTAAATTTAGCGAATTGGACCGGATTTTAAATAATTGGCTATTAATACGCGTTTTTATGAAACCACCAATTTTGTGCTATTGCGGATAATTAGAGGTTTTACTATTTAATATCATTTCATATTTCTCCTGTAAGAATTATGAAGGTGAATTTTGCTGCAATTTCTCTTTGCGTGAAATGTCAGTTTGTTCATTACACTACTATGTTCTCGCCAGCTTATTTTTCCGCGCTTTATTGTTATTACTTGCAGGTTTCTATTCTCTAACTAATTTATTATGAACACAGATAAAAAGATCTTTTGTTATTTTCTTGTAGTTTCTGTTCATTATTATGCATAAAAAAGTTTTCCGCTGCATATTTTCAGGTATACTTAAATAGACTTTTAAACGTTTTTGTAGAAACATAGAACTGAAAATGAAATTCCCTTGTTATTGTTCCTTATTCCTTCAAATAACCTACTTTATTATTAGATTCTTATACAGTGTATCCTATGGTATACAGAAATGTGAATACTTTGCTAGTATATTATGCTGTGGGCTAGAGATTAGCGCGTTAAGCTACTGAATTCTCAAAATTGAATACGGTTGCCGCCCTTCTGCATTTCATTTATGCAGTTCCTGGGTAAACAAACAGCAGATGCGATCAGAACTCACTGGCGACGACAGGTAGGTGACATGCAACAGATAATAAAACACAGACTTACTGATCTGTCGACAAATGTTGGGCAGTTGTACTTGCCGGGGGTGTTCCAGTCCCCTGCCCCTGGATTGGGACTGGCACAGGGTACGGATCATTATGCATATCTTCTGGTGCACCAATCCTCCAGAAGGATGCATGCTATAGACTAAGTCCAGTCTCTATTATCTACAGAAGTAGCGCGGGGGGGGGGGACTCAGCCACACATGCCAAGAGGAGAGTACCATTAGTGTCCACACCCCCGCATAAAAGTCAGTCGACGCTATCCTGACTTTAATGTTACATTCTTAGTAATAATAATAGTAATAATAATAATAATAGTTCGACGTAGGCACATTTACGATGCAACCTCTGCCGACTGACTACTTCCCAAATGATTGCTAAGGGAATAATGATTAAACATGCCACACAATCTACTCATATATCTATCCATATTCACTACGTTACTGTTTCCAACAA
>JABXWE010060931.1:0-10896 GCA_014611495.1 Limonius californicus
GGGGGGGGGGGGGGGCAAAGAAATTAGAAAAATATATTCTTCCTACAGTAACGTAATTTGAAAATGTAAGTGTTTTCAGTAATGTCCATGAATAGTAAATACACTACAACCTTCTTGTCACTCTGTATGTTTGTCGCTTGTGCCTGCTCCACTACAAAATATTTTTTCCGACATCCATATTATTATATCATGGAAATATCATATCATCAATAACAGCCTTCTTATCTCACTGTTGGGCATCGGCCTTTTCTCTGCCACGTGTTTCTCCTCAGCGTTAAGGTAGAAACACGGGGGACCTACAGTTTGACGTCGAATCCGAATGACAGAACTTCCAAAGAAGGTTTTTGGCATTAAGATCCCGGATTGCGAAACAAGAAGTATTTTTGCTTGAATTAATTCGGTAAAGTATAAATTCTTTAGTTATCATTTTAGCATATTGGGCAAAATATTTTTATGTAACCTTCTAAATCTATTTAGCGTTATCCTTTAGTTTACTGTTGCTATAGTTTCCTGATGACTGACAGAGAATATTAATTTCCATTGATCTACCTAAATATTTATTAGGATTGCATTATAAATTTATGAAAAAAATTCAAAACAACAAAATCTAAGCCGGTAAGCCATACACTTGCAACATATCGGAGGATACAATCTGATCAACAAAATTTTCTATATGAGTTAGTAGAGGAAAGTAAAACATATGTCTGTACGTAAGCTATACAGTCTGTAATATTTTATTAATCGGTGTTTTTAGGGTTAAACACAATATATTTTCTTGTGAATAGTAACCCACCATCCACAGGATTACAATTTTTCAAGTTCTTCCGTATCTGGTAAAAGTGAGTACTTGAATTGCTTGACATGCCGATCGATTCTTTACAAGTTCTTTAAAAATTTGAATAACGCTGCCTAAAGGTGTCTACCATTATTCAGTTGGAGTTTTTGTGCCACATTTAAAAATCACTCACATATACTCTAAATCAGTGTTTCCCAATTTTTTACAGCGCGGCACCCCTTTGCCCTAAATTTTTCTGGCGACCCCCCTCTTGTACTACTTAACTTCATTCAGAATCAGCTGATAAACGCCCAGCTGATACTATCTATCATCAAGTAGCGTAAGTTATTCCTTTGTTCTCCGTGTTTCCGGAAATTTCCACCATATTCGGGAATATAATCTGGAAAACCCATTTTGCTTTATATAAGCAACGGACTGTGATGAGATTAGTTATCATTTCAAAATTGTGTGCTGTACTGCCGATTGTATGTTGAGTGCAATAAATCGATAACAAATATTTGTTGAGTACGAGCTTGTTAAACTTGAATAAAATTTAAATCGATCGTTAGAACCTACCGCGATTGGCGGTGGCAAGAGTACAAAAAGGAATAGATTGTACAGCGATGAACATCTCAAATATGACTCTTGCAGTTATTTCCCAGAAACCCCAGTGTGTACTCTGTGGAGAAGTGTTGTCGAAGTACGAAACCATCAAAGCTATTTCGACCAAAATAATTCAAGAACATCCCGAGCTTGCGGAGGAAGCTATAAAATCTTTGGTGTCATTTGCTATATCATATTTATATGAATTAAGTTTCTTGTCTACGACTGCCATCAAAACAGAAGTAAGAAATCGCCTCGAACTTGAAAATGATATTATTGTGTGTGTATCGAATACAGAGCCCAGGTTTGAAAAGCGAGTTTCTGAAAAAAAAACTTTAGCAGATTTATATAAAGATGTTACTGTTTTAGATATGAAGCAATAACTCCAATGTAGTGATAGCTACACCTCCTTAGGGTCGCGTGTGGAGCTACAGTTATTACATATCCTCAACTTATTTATGAAAAATCTATCTAAGTTTGTCAAACAATTCAAATACTCAATTTTGTTCGGAGTTAAGTCTGCAGGATAATTATTTCAAGGTGTTACTTTTTTAGATGTGAAGCAGAAGCTTACAGTAGTGAAAGCTGAATCTCCTTACGACAGCCTATCCAGCACTATTTATGAAATATCTTACAAGAACCTATAAAAAACTTATCTAAGTTTGCCCGACAATTAAAGAACGGGTTTTGTCGGGGGTAGAAGACTTTAGAAGACTTACATAAAGATGTTACAAGAATCTATAAAAAACTTATCTAAGTTTGCCCGACAATTATAGAACCGGTTTTGTCGGGGGTAGAAGACTTTAGAAGACTTACATAAAGATGTTACTCTTTAACTGCAACTTAAAAACTTCAATGTGGTGATAGCTAGTTTTCCTTGAGGTTGTCTCTGCCATTCTATTTATTAAACATCTTGCGATAACCTATCTAAGTTTCTCAAACAATTCCAATACTAAATTGCCAAGAGTGGAAGACATTAAGAATTTTATTTTAAGATATTACGATGTTAAATATAAATCAAAAAGCTGCAATCTAATGATAGCTAGACCCCCTTAAGGTCGTATGTGTAGCTCTATCTATTGAACATCTTAAAATATCTCAAACATCTATACATGTTTGCAGCAATTGAAATGCTCCATTTTGTCAAAAGCGAAACACTTTAAAAGACTTATTTGAAGATGTTTCTGATCCAAATATGAAAGAAAACTTCCAACATAGTCATAAATAGACCGCCTGAAGGCAGTTTGTGAAGCTCTATTTATCAATTATTTTAGGAGAACTCACAGGAAACCTATCTAAGCTGGTCAAACAATTGTAATGCTCAATTTTTCCAAGAATAGAAGACCTTAGGAAACTTATATCAAAATTGTTCTCCCTGTGGATGTAATATTTATTATAATGCTCGATGCCACCTCTGTTCTATTTAACACACATGTATCGTTTTTTCTCAAATACTACTTATTTACTGCTCGCAACAACTCAGCGGAAATTGTATCAGAAGCATCTATTTTGTTGTATATGTCACCAAGAAAGAAAATCCATTTAAGCCAAGTCTGGCGATCTAAATGGCCAATTGATGGGACTACCGTGATCTGTGCACCTGTTCCGGAATTCATGATTCAAAAACTAGCGAGTTACTATTATTTATTATTATTTGTAGTGTGAAATGTGCTGCAGCTCCATAGCGCTGGAACCATATATTTTCCAATAGATTTAGAGAGAGATATTTTGCAGAAGTTGAAGCAAATTATTTTGCATTAGGCATACAAATAGTGTGCACCATTCAAATGTTTATTAAAAAAAATATGGTCCAATTACAAAGTCGCCTATAATACCTTCTCAAACATTTACAGCCCTTTCTCGTTGTTCATCAACTTACAATTCTTGGGATTTCTTATACATAATGATGAGTATTATGCCAGTTTGGGCGAAGGTTGACTCTTTAGTGAATAATAGTTTTGGGAAAAGTTAGAAGTTTCTATTTCCATTTCCAATCCCTACTAATTTTATGTCACAGCCATGCCTACTAGATGAAACAGAAACAGAAAAAAATTTAATAAGTCAGCGGGTTATAATGAAAAATTAAAAATATCTGAAAATATCGAAGTTATCTTGTAGATAAATAGACTAGCAACGCCTCATCCAAAATTAAAAACCCGGAGATGATTCGAAAGATAATTTTATGCTGAATTCAAAAATGTAAAAATATACAGTGTTCTATTTAAAAAATAATACCTCGAATATGCTCTGCTGTAGCGTGTCACCCTGTATATTTAAAAAATGTTGTTCTAACGTGCGCATTTTAGCATTACATTCTTTTAAAAAAGAAAAATAATCAAATCATTTTATTAATGCTGATATTGGACAATGACACAGTAATGAGCAACCCTGTATATCTGTAATGGTGCAATAATTGTACCTTAATATGGCGAGAAATTTCAAAGAATTCAAGTAGCAAAAAAGCACATTTTCCGAAAAGAACTGCAAGATTAGAATCTAAATAAAAGAAAAATAACAGTAACTGTCCCTTCTATGTTGTCATAGCATCATGAGCACTAAGTTCATCAAATTTATGTATTCTACGATATTTATTTTAAATAAATTGGATATGACTTTGTAAACTTCAATTGAAATATTGAATTGGTTGATTGCAAGTAACTATACCGGATAGTCAACAAAATTTGCAATATGAATAAGAAGTAAGAAGAAAACGTTTGCTGCAATTATCCTTTACATTAGAGCTCAAAACATTTACTTGTGAATGCGTAAATACTACACCTATAGGGAAAACAATTTTGACATAAGTTTCCTAAGGTCTCTTATTCTTGGCAAAATTGAGCATTAGAATCGTGTTGCAAGCTTAGATATCTTTTTCTTTTCTTTCTTCTAATATGTTTAATAAATATAGCTACACAGACAACCTTCAGGCGGTCTAGCTATCACTACATCTTTTGTATTTGGATCAGCAACACCTTCAAATAGGTTTTGTAAAAACTTTTTAGTTTCACTTTTGATCTAATTGAGTATTTGAATTGTTTGACGAACTTAGATATGTTTCGTTGAGATATTTTATAATATTTAATAAATAGAGCTGCACAGACGTCCTTCAAACGGTCTAGCTATCACTACATTGGAGGTTTTCCTTTGTATGTGGATCACCAACATCTTCAAGTAAGTCTTTTAAAGTGTTTCACTTTTGATAAAATAGAGCATTTGAATTGTTTGACAAACTTAGATAGAAATTTGGGATATTTTACGACGTTTAATCAATAGAACCGCACCGACGACCTTGAGGGGGCTAGCTGTAACTACATTGGAAGTTTTCCTTCATATCTGGATCAGCAACATCTTTAAATAAGTCTCTTACAGTGTTTCACTTCTGAAAAATTGAGCATTACAGTTGTTTGCAAACTTAGATATACTATTATGAGATATTTTAAGATGTTTAATAAATAGAACTGCACAGGCGACCCTGACGGGGCTAGCTATCACTATATTGGATGTTTTCCTTCATATCTGAATCAGCACCATCTCCAAATAAGTCTCTTAAAGTGTTTCACTTCTGACAAAGTAGAGCATTTGAATTGTTTGACAAACTTAGATATGTTTTTTTTTGAGGTATTTTAAAATATTTAATGAATAGAGCTGCACAGACTACATTCAGGCAGTCTAGCTATCACTACATTAAAAATTTTCCTTTGTATCTGGATCAGCAACATCTTCAAATAAGTCTTAAAGTGTTCTACTTCTGACAATCTGGAGCATTTGAATTGTTTCACTAACTTAGATATGTTTTCTTGAGATATTTTAAAATGTTTAATAAATAGAGCGTCACAAACTACCTTCAGGCGGTCTAGCTATCACTACATTGGAAGTTCTGCTTTGTATCTCTATCAGCACCATATTCAAATAAGTGTTAAAATGTTCCACTTCTGGCAAAACGGAGCATTTGAATTGTTTCACTAACTTAGATATGGTTTTTTGAGATATTCTAAAATATTTAATAAATAGAGCTGCACAGACGAGTTTCAAGCGGTCTAGCTATCACTACATTGGAAGTTCTCCTTTGTATCTGGATCAGCAGCATGTTCAAATAAGTCTGTTAAAGTGATTACTTCTGACAAAATTGAGCATTTGAATTGTTTGTCAAACTTAGATAGGTTTTCTTGAGATATTTTTTTGATGTTTAATAAATAGAGCTACACAGACGACCTTCAGACGGTCTAGCTATCACTACATTGGAAAATTTCCTTTGTATATGGATCAGCAACATCTTCAAATACGTCTTTTAAAGTGTTTTCTTCTCACAAAATTGAGCACTTGAATTGTTTGTCAAACTTAGATAGGATTTTTTGAGCTATTTTATGATGTTTAATAAATAGAGCTGCGCAGACGATCTTCAACCGGTCTAGCTATTACTACTTTGGAAGTTTTACTTCGTATCTGGATCAGCAACATCTTAAAAAATAAGTCTCTTAAAGTGTTTTACTTCTGAAGAAATTGAGCATTAGAATTGTTTGATAAACTTAAATACAGTGTAAACTCCATTTAACGCCACTCGATTTAACGACAAACTCCTTAAAACGTCGAAATTACTTGACTTTGGTTGGTTTACCTTGTTGTCCATACAATAATACACTCTATGTAGCATCACACCCACTCTAAATAACGACAACTGTCTGTCATTATTAAGCAATAAACAGTACTTTCTAAGTTGCCGAAATTAATAAGAACTGCAGCTGTGTAGTTTCTTTTGTTTGTCATTTTGTTGCTTTATTGTCTAGCACGTATTTACTTCGACTGTGGGCATTATACGTACCGAAGATTTTAAGAAATTCGTTCTTTTGTTTGTTGTGATTACCTTGCACCTGTTTACCTCAGCTGTCGTCATCATACCTACTTTATTAGTAAATGCATATGTATTATAATAGTAAAATAATATTGATTTTTCTTCTCTCCATTTAACGACAACTCTCAATAACGCCATAAAATGCGCAGTCCCTTAAGTGTCGCTATATAGAGTTTACACTGTATATTATTTTAAAATATTTTAAGATGTTTAATAAATAGAACTGCACAAACGACATTGGTGGTAGTAGCTATCCCTATATTGGAAGTTTTCCTTCCTTCCTTGTTTGGCAAACTTAGATATACTTACTTTTCTTAGATATTTTTTAATAAATAGAGCTGCACAGACGATCTTCAAGCGATCACAAATCATATTCAAATACGTATTTTAAAGTGTTTCACTTGTTAAAAAATTGAGCATTTGAGTAGTTTGACAATAGATAGATAGGTTTTTTTGAGATACGTTAAAATGTTTAATAAATAGAGCTGCACGGACGACCTTCAGGCGGTCTAGCGAAGTGAGTCTTTTAAAGTGTTTCACAGTTTCCGAGAAGACAACCCTGTATATTCAGCCCACAATTTGATGATTAACAAAGAATTAAAGCAATTATTCTTAAAAATCTTACACGATACTTTTGCATTTTTAAAAGAAGTTAGATAATCCCAAATTAAAATGGAAATACTTAGAAAAATATCAGAATTTCAACTTTCGAAAATGTAATCAAAATATCAAATCTAACCCTTATTTAATTCAATTCAAGTAATTGTTTTATTTTACATCTTTTCTGTCTAATCAATTTTCGTTTCTTTCGCATTTTTTTTATAGTCACATAGGTAGGTACTATACCTTATTAAATGTTTAGGTAGCTGAAAAGCATGTAAAATTCGCAACCAGATTAACTATAATAAGTTAAAATAAATATCGGTAACGACATTAAGAAACATGGCGGCTGTAAACAGAAATTGCTTATGGTCTGTCATCAAATTACAGAAAATGCTCAATAAGATCTATCGCTGCCGCTCTTTGTGCAACAACCTGTTTATCGGATATGTACCATAAAAATGTGCTATACATACAGTGATTAGAGGTTACAATTTCTCTACAGATAAAATTCCTAACGAAAAGAAACGAGACTTGGTTTATTCTCAGAAGAAAATTTCTTGTGTCTTTAGGTGACCCTGAAGAGCTATCTATTTCTTTGTTCTGTGCAATTTTCCACGGAAAGTTAAATAATCCAGCGAGTCGTTTTTCAGCAGTAGTGGGGCAACTTGAACGGCACAACATTGAACTATTGGATCAAGACTGATATTAGATCTGAGCTTAATCTACTTGTGTGTATATTAAAGCTTACGGCTCTAGGGCCCGCCCTCCCAATGGCGTGCGCCGAAAGGCGGTTCCAGGGCGTTGGATTTCGCGGCGGAGGAAAGCGTCGCGGTGCCAGGCGTCGCTGTGACATCCTGACCCCTTCGAGGGTAGGGCGGAACAACCCCGATATCTGGTGTCACCAACAATCTATAGTAAACCGACAGTAGTGCATTTCGCATCGGGATTGCAGGATTTAAACAAAATTTCAATTATTTTTTTACCGCGTGCATGGTATCGGTGAAACGTTACGGTTATACGTTTTACCGATGAAGCAGGTACGCAACAGTTTGTTAGTGAAGTTGTGAACTAAGGAAAGTGCACGGAAATCTGTTATTTTTAATTGTTTAAGGATTAGTTCAAACAGAAAGCAAAATGCTGGAGTTTTATCCGAACTTAAATCTCAACCCTACAATACTTCCAGATCATACAACCATGCAAGGAATGGATTGCGGCGGAAGAAGCGGTAAATCTCAATTGTTTTATTCTGCTTTTGGATGTACTAAATATTAAACATATCCTAAAAATTCCTATAGTTAAACTATAGCATAAACAAATTAAATTTAATCACAGGTCTAGTATTTTTTTACCCCAGTGAGCAAATGTCAAATAACCTTTATTAAACAATGGTTTCAATAAATATTATTTGTCAAATAAATACAATAGGATATTGGTTAGTGGTTCATACATATGTAACTGATTGATATTATTATTTAATAAGTATATGATATTTTCTAATCCTAATAGAGGTACGTTTGATCACTAAATAACTGTATGTTTATTGGACAGATAACTGCTACCAAAACATGTATCAATACAAATTCTTCTATAAAAATCATTGATAAATAAATAGCTTAGAATATTCAGATATTCGGTCAACTGCCTCAAAGCGTTTTATTCAAACAATTGTTTCTAGGAACATTATTCGTCAAATAAATACATTAAAATATTCAGATATTCGGCCGCATATTGTTTAACTATTAATATTATTATTTACAGTATAATAGTTCGACATTTGGATTAACGGACGAAACTAATTTAATTATAACTCTAGTCTTGTTGACCATATCATTGACACAAAGCATTTAATCAAACAATTGTGTCTATGCAAATTATTGGCCAAATAAATACGTTAGAATATTTAGATATTCGACCACGATTAAATTAGCGATGCTAGTATTCACCATATATTAGTTAGATATTTAGAATATCGGGATTAATTTAATTAAAGTTCCATAATTTTCTTGAATTAATAAGTATGTTTTGTTGATCAAATAACTACCACAAAACATTGATTCAAACAATTGTTTCTATGAAAATTATTGGCCAAATAAATAGGTTAGAATATTTAGATATTCGGCCATACACGTTTAAATTAACGATACTATTATTCACCATATGTTAGTTCGATATTTAGTAGTAGTAGGTTTTTTCGGTAAAATAACTACCACAAAACATTGATTCAAACTAATGTTTCTATAAATATTATTCGCCAAATAAATACTTTAGAATATCTATTTAACCGACCAAGCACATTTAAATTATAGGTTTTGTTATTCACTGTATAATAGTTGTAATAGTTGAGTGTTTAGAATTACATTATAAATTTAATTATAGTTGCAATATCTTCGTTCCCTAATAACTATGTGTGATGGCCTGCGACTGCCACCAACACATTTATTCATACTAATGTTTCTACGAAATATATCGGGCAAATAAATACTTTAAAATATTTAGATATTCGACCATACGCGTTTAAATTAACGATACTCTTATTCGCCGTATAATAGTTAGCTATTTAAAATATCAATATTAATTTAATTATACTTCCATAATTTTATTAGATTAATAAGTATGTTTTGTTGCTAAAATAACTATCACAAAACATTGTTTCAAACTAATGTTCCTATAAATATTATTCGCCAAATAAATACTTTAGAATATCTATTTATTCGACCATGCACGTTTAAATTATAGGTTTATTATTCACTATATAATAGTTGAGTGTTTAGAATAACAACATAAATTTAATAATAGTTGCTATATTTTCCTTCCCTAATAACTATGTGTGATGGCCTGCGACTGCCACCAAAACATTTATTCATACTAATGTTTCTACAGAATATATCGGCCAAATAAATACTTTAAAATATTTAGATATTCGACCACGCACGTTTAACTTATTTGTTTTATTATTCATTATATAATAGTTGAATGTTTACAATAACGACATAAATGTAATTATAGTTGCAACATCTTCCTTCCCTAATCACTATGGGTGTTACCCTGCGACTGCTACCAAAACGTTTATTCATACTAATGTTTCTACAAAATATATCGGCCAAATAAATACTTTAAAATATTTAGATATTCGACCACGCACGTTTAACTTATTTGTTTTATTATTCACTATATAATAGTTGAATGTTTAGAATAACGACATAAATTTAATTATAGTTGCAATATCTTCCTTCCCTAATAACTATGTGTGTGTTAGTCTGCAACTGCCGCCAAAACGTTTATTCATACTAATGTTTCTATGAAATAGATGGGCCAAATAAATACTTTAAAACATTTAGATATTCGAACATGCACGTTTAAATTAACGATATTATTATTCACTATATAATAGTTGAGGGTTTAGAATATCAACATAAATTTTATTATAGTTGCAATATCTTCCTTCCCTAATAACTGTGTGATGGCGTGCGACTGCCACCAAAACATTTATTCATGCTAATGTTCGTAAAAAATTTATTGGCCAAATAAATTCTTTAGAATAGGTATCTAGATATTCGGCCATGCAGGTTTAAATTATTGGTATTATTATATAATAGTTCAATATTTAAAATAACGAAATTAAATTAATTACAGATCCAGTATTTTCTTATCCTAATAAGTATGCTTGTTGGCCAAATAACTGATACGAAACATTTAATTAAACAATTGTTTCTATGAAAATTATTGGCCCAATAAATACGGTAGGATATTTAGATTTTCAGCTATACACGTTTAAATTATTGGTAGTATTATGCACGGCAAGTAATGTAAATCATCGATATTTAGAATAACGAAGTGAATTTACATATACTTGTTTAGTATTTCTTATCCTAATATCCTAATTAGTATGTTAGCCAAATAAATAAATTAGAATATTTAGATATTCGGTCATACACATTTAAACTATGATATATGAATATTTAGAATTGCTGACTAAATAACTGTCGCAAAACCAGTTATTCAAACAATTGTTTCCAGGAATATTACTGGCCAAATAAATACATTAAAATATTCAGATATTCGACTA
>JABXWE010060932.1:0-10006 GCA_014611495.1 Limonius californicus
ATTTTATTCTCGGTCTCCCCCTTTTTCTACGTTCCGTGGGTGTCCATATATAAATCTTATGAGGTAGTTTCTCCTCTTCCATTCGTTTGAGATGCCCGCACCATAGTAATTTTTTCGTTTCTATAGTATCAAATAAGCTTCTATCTACTTCCATTTTCTCTCTAATCGCTGTATTCCTTACATGCTCAAGTTTTGTAACACTGCAGCATCTTCTTCGTAATTAATTTCTGTTGCATTTATTCTTTGTGCTAATCTCTTATTTATCATTCTTATTTCCGACCCATAGCTGATTAAACTTTCAATTAGCGATTTGATCATTGTTGTTTTAGTTTTTTTTTAAATAGCTTTATTCCACAGAATAGAGTGTAGTTGTTGTGTCAGTCTTCTTCCTTGTCCTATTTTGTTTAAAATAACTTTCTTGTCTTTGCCGTTTGATGTTAATGTTACTCCTAGATATTTGTAATAATCTGTTATCTTAATCATTCCTGCTTCCGTGAATATATCTACGTCTTGACCTCCAGTAACCATATACTCAGTCTTTTCCAAGTTGATTTCGAGCCCCCATTTTGTATACTCTTCCATTAACTTCCTCATCATATAACTGCCATCATCGGCATCTTCAGCGAGCACAATCTGATCGTCCGCAAAGAGCATGGTGTGAACGTTCTCTCGGCCAATCTGAATACCCATTCTAAAGCACTTCTGTGTCCATATATTTAACGCTGTATTTAAACGATGTTGGAGACATGGTGCAGCCCTTTTGCAATCCTTTATTAACCATAAATTTCTCAGACAAGACTCCTCCCATATTTATACAACTGGTACTACTTTCATATAGCATTTTGACAGCATTAATATAGATTTTATTTATTTCACTCGTCTCCATTATTTCCCATAATTTGTTTACTGGTATACTGTCGTAAGCTTTTTTGAGGTCGACAAATATTACGTGCATTTCTTTTCCACATACTATTTTCTTCTCCATTAATTGTTTCATACAAATCAAGTTGTCTATACATGATCTGCCAGGTCTGAAACCATTTTACACTTCCAGTTCTTCTATTTCTTGTTCACACCTTTCCTTTAAGACCCGTTCATACAGTCTGCCAATCGATGCTAATACGCTTATTCCACGGTAATTAGAACAATCTTTTTTATTACCTTTCTTGTAAATCGATTGTACGATGTACGCGATTTTCCACTCAAATGGGACTTGATCACCTCTTAAACATTAAATTAATATTAAATATGACAATTAATTTCTCTATTGCTACCGCTGGCGCGTATTTCACCAACTCGAGAGGCACACCTCCAGGCGATCTATTATTTTTCATGATTTTTATAGCATGTGTTGCTCCGATGTTTTATCTGTATTAAAATGAAGCATCAGAAACCCTCTCATGTACAGCTGAACTGGAACTTTTCCACATTTTTATTTTAATATTTGTTGTAAATGTATGGTAGCAGCCCAGTTGCCATAGCCTTTGATTTCTGCGCAAAACATCAATTATGGGTTGGGTTGTATTCCCCAGCATTAACCCGACAGCGTCTAAAAATCTGTAACCCCCCACATACGATTATCCAATCCGAATGACAACCGGGGGGTCTCAATGCTAAAAACCTTCCCTGAAATCTCCTTTGTTCGTATTCGATATTAAACTAGATACCCACGTTTTTACCTTAGCGCTAATGAGAAGCACGTAACAGGGAATTACCCGATGCCCAACAATAGGACAAAAAAGCCGTTATCAACTACCTAGTGGGACATAGTACTGGTTGATTTTTAATTTCATTTTATATGTCTAGCATAATATGAGCCTAGAATACCATTTAGTACAGTTAAAATTTTTAGGAAACTAAAATATTTTGATGTCACACCTGGCTTTCCCCAAGATTTGATTTTGTTGTGTAATATAATTTAGCAATTCGTACATTATAACGAAATAATTGCAACTTGAATTAGACAAAGTGATAATAAATAATGTTACATAAATTCCTAGCTAAACCTTCGCACGGTCAATTTTGCAGGCGACTACGATAAACATTCTGTCTCTTCGGTCCTTTGATCCTTGTGTTAGTTACATTGGCTACCATTTTAACTGAAAAGCCAATCATTCAATTTGATTTTGTTCGTACTTAAAATAAAGTTTATAACTACCTCTGAAGCTTATTGGACCAAACGCTTTTTTTTAAACTCCCACAATTCATTCAACACGTTCCGACAATTATATGAGTTGCAATTAATTTAATTATTTCAGTTTACATATCAGGCTTTAATAGCCCTACTAAAACTTGATCGTAAAGACAAAGTAATCTAATTATCTCTAATAATGGCTTTAGTTACTTCATCCTGAGGACAGTGTAACCGGGGTTATTGTAACATCTACTAGATGTTGATATACTTTGGCGTTTTTTAAATTTATTGCTAATCTATCATATTAATAATTAAAACGGTTTGCTATCCGTAATAACTTTCATAACAAACTGTGTGTTTATTCTATATTCTAAAGCACAATTAGATAGTTAGGCCTTTATATTTTAAACATTGCGCTTAGTGAGGACCATAGAAAGCTTATTTATTTCATCCCCACTTTCCGGTTTTACAGTAATACGAATTTCAATATAGGCAATGGCATAATAAAGTGAGATTTAGGGAACTGATAGAGTTGAGACAAATGGAAGACTACAGATTTAAAATATGGTTTCACATATTATAAGAAAACCATATTTTCTCCTATTTTTATTTAATTGCGCAACCATAAAACGGGTAAGCGTAATTGATATAGTTTGATATATAGATTCGTTCCTTTTTGATCGCTTGGTGTTTGTGTCATTATAATTATGTAATAAGATTACCTTCCATTGAAGTAGTAAACTTATTCATTTAGGTAGCAACGCGGAGAAATTGTGCGTAATGCGATATTATACCTAATACACTGCAAAACAGCAAACAGTTCAAGCATTCAATGTTTAAGCAGCTTGAAATATAAAAATTTGAAAATTATCAATATCTTACGGCAATATTATATTTGATTGCAACCCTTAGAATGTGGTAATGAATCTCCTGTTGCTACGGTTTTCTACGATATCAGATCCATTTACCTGAATGTATCTAACTTTAATTGGTCAGGTTCTCACCTTGTGAACAAACTTCTAGAAGGCCGTAGTCACCGCCGAAGCAGCGAAATGAAAATCTCATACTGCATTTTGTTAAATTACTCATTGTGAATTGGCAAACGTGGACTGCAAATCTTTAATCTTTGGTATTTTTGTCCGTCGGACATGAAGCTAAGCAGTGTGTTCAGTGTGTTTCCATCTTAGTGCTGAGGAGAAATACTTGGTAGAGAAGAGGCCGGTGTTCAGCAGTCAGGCAGGAAGGAGATCAAAATCACAGCGTTCGTACTAGTGGTTGCTATCTTTGGTACTAAATATAGTCTTAAATAAAATTTGAGTTTTTTTATTATTTCCTTGTTTGTTGTGATTAAGACAAAACATTTATTAAACACCGAGAATGACTCTCATCATTAAGTAGGTAGGACGTACACAAGACTTACTGCAAGACCTAAGGATACAATTTAATCATCGTTTCAATTTTAGGTGTTCAATAATTTTATTGGCTTAATTACAGCAAACAACGAAAAATAAAAAAAATACGGTAACTAACCCCTATACACCGAAAACTCTACGTGAGCTCTGTTAGTGTTTAGTTTTTTATCTGGTTTAATTGTCAGTAGAAACTAAATATTATTATTCACTATACAAGGTTGGGCAGAAGTACAAAACAATACAAATATCTCTACTACTGCTATCGCTATTGCGACAACATTATCTACATGGAGGTTTCGATATATGGCCGATACAAGGAAGGTATTGGCGGTTTAGTATGACTTCCGATTTAGCCGGAAACGATATCAATGTTTTTGTTTTAAATGGAATATCCTATATGTATATCTTTCGATATATTGATAGAACTCTTTTTTGCATGTTAACTGATATAGGGTTTGGTGCCTTTATTTTTAATAATTCCAGAGATATTGAACAAAACACTCAACAATAATACTTCACAGTTTGCTATATAACCTAGCAATATATATTTTAATCGAGGCAGTTAATATATTTCATTCTCATGAAATTCACAACTCTAGAAGTTATTAAAATCACTTTTGCAATAAATAACGGCTACGGTAAGCAATACTCCAAATATTGGGTTAGTAATACATGTACCTTTTTCCTAACTGATTCATTAATAAATATAATTATTGTTAGACTGACTTTCTCTGGAAGAAATAAATGTATGAGTAGGTATACAGGCAGACGCTATTAATAGTTATCTATTCGTAGCAAAAAATTTAAAAGATTATGTGTATTGAATATACAGTAGTTTCCGGTTATAATACCCACTACAGGCCACCGAAAAAAGTTCATTACAGCCGAAATACATTACATTCAAAAAAATTCATACAAACCAAAGATCTATAACGGCTCATAATAAACGAGAGTTGAATACAACCAGGTTCATTATAGGTGGTATTGTATTAAAAAATACTATCGAGCATTTAATGTTACAGCCCGTAAAAAATCAACGGGCTCAAGAAATAGAAATATGCTTATAGACGAGAAAATAGTTGAGTTTCCGCAAGATGGCACCCATTCCTAATGTGTTTTAAGAATATTACTTGCTTGGCCACGAGGGGGCGGCAACCACCCCATATTTGCCGACCTTTTAAAATCCCTTATTTAGGCATTTTGAAAAACCTTTAATTTGATGTATCATTAAAGGAACACTTCCAACGTTTTACAGGAAAGGTAACTGGGAGGTGTAGAATTAAGTCTTAATCGAACGTTAGTTTTACGCTCTATTTGCCTCTATAAGAAAAAAAAATTTGATTCCACTTTTATATGGTACACAATTATTAAGGGTGTGGCGCCTATGTAATTCAAAGCAAATAAGTATTGTACTAACATTACTTTGACAGTATGCTTTTCTGTTCTAAAACGTGCATAAATAATTGAAATCGAATCATTACCTATGCGATATTTTTCAGAAAATGCATAACGTTATATTTCTTATAGTGCACACAGTGCAGGAAATCGTTATTAATTCCAAGTACAGTAATTTGTTATTTAAAATGCTGCTGGTTATGTTGCATGCAAGACTTCACAATTTTTCACATGATTTATGGCATGCAAGACAAATAAAAGGATTGCAATGAAGGATTTAGTTGACAACAACAAGCATGGAGTAACATCAACAAAATTATTCTTCTTGACTTTCGTGCCACTTAACCTAATTTCTGGAGTTCTCGTAAGATGGCTGTTCGGAATTTAGACTTATGAAAAATAATCTATCAAAACTTTTATCATTTAGTTGTATAACTCATGAATTTTACTACTTTACATAATTTAATACTTGAAGATTTTTGTGTGTGTTGTGTTTATATCTTATGGCAATTTTTGTATTTAAATAATTGTTAATTTAATTATCAGTTGCAACGAGACATTCGAGTCAGTTATTTGCTCGTTATATCCATTAAACACGATATCCACGAAAATTCCAATACTATGTGTACTATTAAAAAAATCGTCGATTTTTAGATGTTTCTTTTTGTTTAAAATGTTAAATCCCTAGGAGTGAGCCGGACGAGACCTTTTGTCACTAGAATATTTTAATACAAAAACTGCATCAATTGTTTTAATCCCAGGAAAACGTCATATATTGAAAGATTCTTAAAAATGCACTAGGAAATCCTTCTAGGTCCGGTTATGAAGCATATAAATACCACCGGAAATTGAGTCAGCCATACCAAAAAATTTCCGAATACTTGTCCGTTATTCAAATGGCAATCCTCAAGATGGTTTTAGATAAAAGTTGCTTGGAACAAACAACATATATTATATTGCTGTGATACCCCAGTAAAACTAAATACTGATAATTGTAATTATTTAGTTGAACAAAATAAAATTAAGTGGATGGTTAAACCTACACATTGGGCGCCATAAAAACAATATCAGACTCTTAATTAAGATATCATCCTCTTGTTGAACATCCAAAATAAACAAATCCGTAAATTGTTTAACCAATACAAAAACAAAAGAAATGTCCACCAACCTTTTTTGAAAATCTCAGGGTCGCTGTTATAATTGGACGAACTGTGTAGACTCGAGTAGCTAATGACAAAGTGAATACACACACAAAAAAGAAAAATATGGGGAAGATCAAAAGAATTAACCATAGAGAATCTAATTAGCACAATGCAGTTCAACGTTACAACTGCTTTCCATTAACTGATAAGATAATATTCAAATTCATTATTCAAAATAAACAAATTAAAACACCAGGTAGTATTTTATTTATTCTTTGAAATGTTTGTTTTGGTAAAAGAAAAAAGCCAGCTATTTATTCTTAAAGTGCTTGTGTAACCGCAACCTTGGTGGGATCCAATCCAATGAAATTTGAATTTCAGGGAAATTTTCCCAAATTCTCCACCGTAAGTAAGATGAAAACACTTTTAGAATGTTAACTAAATATTAACAGAATGCTTTATTATCAAAACACTTGAATAAATACTCAAAATTTACAATTATGCGGAGCTGCGGAGCTGCGGAAAAGCGTGCTTTTTGCTCCAAGGTTTTATAGCAACTAACTTTTTTAAAGACAAAATCCCTTGATTTGGACCGCGTTGCCTAGCAACTGCTTACAAACAAACATTATCTTATGCGTTCCCAAAGGCCTGCACCAACAGAACAAAGCATTAAATTGACTAAATTATTAACAAATGTCTAAAACTTACAATAACAATAATATTCGGACCAGTCGATCGTTGTTCATCCGACTGATGTGTTGGTTCCAGTCTCTCCTGCGCTGTCTTACCCATCTTACAACATCCTGGATTTGGCACGTTTCTCTTATGGTTTGGCTCCTTACCCTGTCTGTTAACGTCTTTCCAGCTACTGTACGTAATGTTCTCATTTCAGCTGTTCGCAACAGGCGTTTCGTTTTAGAATTATCAGCAGTATCAGAGTTTGAGCAGCATACGTCATTATAGGTCTTATACACGTTTTGTATACTCGCACTTTGCTTTCTATATTTAGGAACTCATTTCGCCATATAAGATCTTTGAGGCATCCCGGCACAGCTGTAGCTTTAATTACTTGGTCAGTCACTTCTTTTACTAGGTTACCCTGGCTGGATATTGGTGTTCCCAGGTAGGTAAATGACATTACTTGCTGAATATTTTGATTGTCAAGAACAAGCTTACATCTTCGAGGCTCTTTCGATATAACAAGGCTTTTTGTTTTTTGTACTGATATGGTCATATTGTATGTTCCTGCTTCTATTTTAAATGCTTGCAACAGTCGCTGCAGATTGTGCTCGGCTTCTGATATAATTACGGCGTCGTCCGCGTAACAAACTACTTTGATTGCACCCGTGTTCAGCTGATAGCCGCTGCTAACTGCTTTTGTTTTTGTGATTATCTTTTCCATCACTAGGTTAAATAACATCGGACTAAGGCTGTCTCCTATTCGAACAGCGACCTCTTCGGTTAATTCATTGTTGATTATTAGCCGAGTTGTGTTTCTCGTATTCAGATCTTTCTCTGTTTTAATTATGTAGTTCGATATTCCTTTTTCTTGACAAATTTGCAACACATCAGTTAGTCGCACCCGGTCGAACGCCTTCGTCCAATCAATAAAATACTTATATGCAGGTTTGTTGTACTCTAGTGATTTTTCTGTTATCTGTCGTACAATGAAGATGGCATCGGTTGTTGATCTATTTTTACGAAAGCCCTGTTGTTCCTCACTTATGTCTAATGTTCTGTTTAGCTCATTTCTAATAAGACCAGTAAATAACTTGGCTGTCGTATTTAAAAGTGATATTGTCCTGTAATTCGATGGATCATTTTTATTACCCTTTTTAAAAATAGGGATTGTCACGCTTGTTCTCCAATCTTCTGGTATCCTTGAGTTTTCTAATATTTGCTGGAACATCGTTGTTAATTCTAGAGATAGTGTCGTGCCTCCGTATTTCAGGAGTTCGTTGAGTATGGTGTCGGTACCTGGTGCTTTTCGATTTTTAAGATTTTTCATGGCCTCTATGAATTGTTCATACGTAAAGGTTGTTGTATTGGGGGTTTGATGGCGCTCTAATAATTGTTCCAAGTCGTCTACCTTTTCTTCGTCGCTTTGGAACAGAGTATTCAGATATTTGGTCCATTGCTCTTTATTAATATTATTGATCTGTATGTACTCATTAATGTTTCTCTTCTGTCTCTTAAGAATTCTCCATATTCTTCATTGCGCACCATACAAATCGTGCTCTATTCCGTTAGTGAAAGCCATCCAATAATCGCGTTTCCAGCTTCTGATTTGCGCCTTTGTCCTATTTCTAGCTTCCACATACTTTTGATGCTCAAGTGCTGTTTTGTTACTTTGATATCTGAGATATACTTGTCTCTTTCCTTGGGCTAGAAGTTTAATATCCTCTGTAAACCAAGGCTTTTTTTACTTTTTGTTTGAGTTCTTATTTTCATTGTCCCGAGAGCTTGTTGTACTGCGTTTATTATATTGCATTTTAATTTTCTCCAACTAGAGTTGATATCGTGCTCGTCGATAATGGGATTATCAATCATTGCGGCTTTTAATCTTTCTTCGTATAGTGTTCGTGTGCTCTCATCTTGTAGTAACTCCACATTCAACTTTTCTATAGTTTTAGGGTTTGGGTTTTTGTTCAATTGTGCCGTCATCCTCATTTTGCTGAGTACCATATGATGATCAGAACCAATATTAGGAGATGTTAGTGCTCTCACATATAATATTTGTGTAGGATGAATCATTCTATTAGATATTATATAAACTATCGTCGATTTTTGTCCCCTTGAATTTTCCCACGTGTATTTATGTTGGTCTTTATGGGCATAGAATGTATTATTTATACGCAGTGCGTTGAAGGTACAAAATTCCAGCAGCTGTACACCACTATCGTTAATTACTTCTTCGTTAAATCGTTGTTTTAGATCAGGTATTACTGCATTTCCTATTCGGGCATTCATATCTCCCATTATTAGAATTTTGTCACTCTGTAGTACTGTCCAATACATATAGAAGATCGTTGTAAAAACTTTCTATTTCTTCTCTGGGTTTATTGACATCTGGGGCATAGATGAATGCTCATATTTCCAAATTTAAGTGTGATTTTTAATATTCTATGGTTAATGTAATCGACGTTAGTAGTGTTATGTTCGAAGTTCATGAACGAGAAAGCCAACCCCCGAAGAGGCCCAATCTGCTTTGTTTTTGCCGCTATATATTAATGTATAATTTCCATATTTGTTTATTCCGCACCCTTCCTTTTTGGCCTCAGGTAATGCACACAGATCCACTTTGTGGTGTGTCATATCCATAAGAATTTCTTGATCTGGTTTTGACCATGATGTTATATTCCAACATGCGATGCGCAGTATATTCTCCTTCCACTTACTCGATTTCCTTTTTCGTGCAGTAGTCGTCAACGATAGATTCCGTACCTTATCATCCGAGGCATGTTCGCTGGTGCTCTGAGCTTTGGGTTGTTTTACTCTAGGCAGGCTGGTAACCTCACCCACAAACCCTCCTCCTTTCTCATCCGGGCTTGGGACCGGCCATGGCGGAGTTGATAATGCAATTGGAAATTGTAAATATTTTTACTTTAAATTATAAATAAATTATTAAAAACAACTTCAATGTTAATCAAATTCCTTACTTATATTAGCATATTAGTACAAATATATTATTCTTGAAAGAAAAGTATTAAATTCACAAATTTACACTTTAGTATGAAGTTGTCAAAATGATTGATGAAACAAACCAAAAATTAGGTACATCGTATTTGATTTATATGTGGTTAAACAACCTATTTTCTTATAGGGTAGCTTAATATAGCTTCATTAAATTTAGTAATAGGATAAGATATCTCAATTAGAGCATGTTGTACTACAGCAATATGTTATATGTTCTATGCTTGGAG
>JABXWE010060934.1:0-14887 GCA_014611495.1 Limonius californicus
CATTAAAGCACACCAAATTTTGTGGTAAAATATCAAGTCGTTCAAAAATTAGTTGGGGGGGGGGGTTACTTTATAGACACAGTGTATATTAAAAATTACTTATGAATTTGTTGTAATTTTTAAATAATCGTTTTATTTTAAAATAAGTAATGTGAACCTCTTAAACCTTAATTCTACAAAATTTATTGGGTTCGGTTTTTTGTTTTCAAAAACTGAGATTCCTAGGCTTGACGTAGCAGGAACCCCGATGTCCGACCCCTGAAGTAATGCGAAAGCGGTTTAGGGGGGGAGTAGTATGAATGAATGGAAAAAAGGCTTGAAGTAGTGCAAATACATTTAAAAAAATTTAAAATCCTAATTGACAATAGCAGCATTCGCAAATGTAAACAAAATAGAAGGTACAGCAACTAAAAATTACATTCCAAATGACATAATGCATTGATTCTTTGACCGTAACGTGGCATGCTAATAATGCCTTAGTACCCATAAAACCCTTACTAACTACTTTGTTGTTTCCAAATTAAAATATTTTATTTAATATCGTATTTAGTTTTGATTTCGTGACCTTATTTCCAGTTAGTCGACATGCAAATGTTAAGCATATATTACAGAAATGAATTAACACAACGCTAATGAATTTCTTCTAAACTTGGATATTAGAAATTTTAACTTATGTTATTAATAAATGCAAACAATTTTCTCTGGTATTTAAGAAACCTCGCGTCTAGAAAGCTGTTATATTCAGATGCATTTGCTCGAATAGGAATTAGTCACATAACAGCAATCACTGAAAGAACTATAGAAATGCATGCTGTTAAACTTAAATCTGTGCAGTTTAAAAAATGAAAAAAAGGCAATGTGCTACATATTTATATTGAATTAACTTCACATGTGCGAAACTAATTTCATACTTCCTTACACCCACGGAAATGAAAGTCCTACCATAAAACACTGATATGATAACTCAATCTACTTTAATACATAACCCAGAAAGTAATAACCGATAGGACGAGGTTAAACGAGTTCGTATACGAGCAAGACAGCCATTAACCGAGGTATTTAGGGCTAAACTTTTTCTGTAGAGAGGAAGTATACCTGGATAATGGATCATGTTCTTGATGATAAAAGGTAATATCCTGTTCCAGCTCATATTTTTTCATGACAACCAACGACAGCACGAGATAACCCGAAATTCTTTGGGATTTTGAAGAAAAAACCACCAAAGCCTGTAATTTCAAGGCGTAAATACCGCAGGAGCTTTTGTTGTGTTGTTGTGAACTTTGTGCTTCATATTCAATGTACATTGCATTAAGCAATAGAGAGTCCACTTAAAGATGACAGTTAAAGTATGAATTATAGTTTGTTTATGATATGTGATTTATTTTAATATACTGGGGTTATTCAACTACTGTACATCGTAGGTAACATTCCAAGATACAATAAAAAGAATACTTGAAGAATAAGTGCGAGAATATGAAGATCTAAAAATAGTAGATTGTTTTACAAGTTTAGAAAAGTATCAGTTTTCCAGCAAGTGCAAATGTTTAATTAACGAGCGAGCGCAGCGAAGCGAGACAATTAAATTTGCACGAGCATGGAAGAAACACTTTTCAAACGTGTAAAACATCCTATTCTTTCGTATACTTAATGGAAAAGGATAACTAAAAATTTAAAATTTGACATAACATATTTTAAAATTTGTCATAAAATTTAATCAAGCAAGATACTGTGTTGCTTCCTTGATTACATATACTTGTTGCTAACAAGAAAACTAACACATTTCTTTACGATTTTCTCACAATATAGTATGCTCTTTTCCATTAAGGATACGAAAAATACTTTGCTTTAAAATAAAATTGTATATAATTTTTCCTTAAGCTGCTGATCAACTTGAGGTGGAACCGTAGTTGACATTCCTTGTCTTTGTCCTATTGTAGATTTTTCAAATGGTTGATTTTTGCTTCGTAGCTTTGTTTTCTATGGCTTAGTTTTGAAACATTTTGTTAATTAATTTATTTTAATTTAATTTGAATTTGAAAAGTGAGAAAGAGGGCTTTATTTATCCTGTATTAATTTCCGTCGTTATGGAAACAAATAGTAGGTAGTAAATTGAGTTGCCTACATTTAGGCGCTTCTTAAAGAATCTTTGAGAAGCTGTATCCCTGAAAGGAATCACCTTTGACCATACATTTATTAACAAAAATGTTTGTTTTCATGTATACTTTAAGCAATAGTTTGTCCCTGCAATTCATTAACACCCTGTGTATCATGAGTTTACTAAGCTCAGACAAGGTATTAAAAATATTTGAATCATAATCGTTTTTGGATTTAAATTTCCAAAATTTTACTTTTAAGAGATGCCTTACAAACATAAACTTGTCGATACGTATTAACTATAGAAAACCAACTCAGTATATTTACTTAAGTCAGGTCGTTTACAATATTTAATATACTTATTTGACAGTTATTAAAGTAATATTCAGCTGCTGCAATAGTTTCTACCCCTTGTGCGAATCCAAACAAGGTATTTATTGCCACATATATAAATTTGAATGTACAGCGGTTACGGTATTCATACATATACATTTCTTTTGGACGCGTAAGAGGTATTCGAATTGCTAGACAAAATTCTTTAGAACCTCGTTGAAAATAAATGTAATGGAATCACAGCGTTGGATTTCACATTTCCTTATCTAAAAAATAACACTATTCAATCTAAATAAATAATTCCCCCACAACATCTGTCGGCAATATATTAAAAATCATGTTTACAATATTTAATAAACAAAATGATAAGCCAGTGTGCCACTTTAAGCGAACATAACTAAATGCTAATACAAATCACGGAGACCTTTAAAAAATCGTGGTTTTTGAATCTACTATTGCAGCTCTAATATCTATGCAAGGATGTTACAAATTTCGATATCTATATTTTACAAATTGTTTTAAGGTAAAGAAAATCGTATAGTATGTGCAGTACACTTTTTAAATGTGTCCAGTAGAGATTTGAAAAAATTCTTTGTTTGGAACGAATATTCTCTTTTTTAAATAAGCAAAGATAAAATACAATGATCCTTCAAAGTAAACTCCGGGATTTATTGGAGGTAATGAGTTCCGTTTAGACTTCATCACACTCCCTTATCTTCATAAGGTCCAAATGTGTATACAATATAAGGTAGCAGATTACATTATAACTAGCTGTATTCGTGGGCTACGTCTCACGCATTCTTTGACAGTTTCAAAATAAACAAGCTACGTGGAGATTTTTGATATTCACTTAACAAAATATTTCGTTGTCCATACAAACCGATTTATTTTGCTACAGGTTTCGAATTTATAATTGTTTAAATTAAATTACCTGCATTTTTTATATTTTTGCAATTCCCTGGTGGTTTCTAAATAGGGTGCGAAGAATAATATTACATATTTTATACAAATTTTCAGCAAACCTAATTGTAAGAGATGAAATCTCAATTAAATTTAAAACTATTCTCAATAAGATATTAAAAACGATAGTAATGATATTAATGTCTACTAAATAAGAAGAAATACTAATTAAACATAATTTACTTGAATAGTCTGTTAGGAAGCACTTCTAACAACCACAATTGCTCCAAACTAATTCTAGCGGCCTCCAAGATTTGCTATTTATTATTACATCATCCAGCAACATAATTAAACAAATTCCGGGTAAGTCACCAGTTAAAACAATTTAATTTAGTATAAAAATTACATTAAAAAGTTGGATAGCAAAGCAAAAAATATAAATAATGTCTGCTTATGGCTGGCTACATAAAACCACGATATTCACATTATCTTGGCATACATGTCATTAACATAATACCTAACGACAAACTGCATTGATACACACAATTAGTCTTCAAAAATCAACGTTTGCTTGCTTACACAGGATCCAATTAATATTAGAATATATATGAAGAAGGTCTAGATCTAGACATTTCACAAAAATCAAGGGACTATGATATTATAAAAAAGCTTCCATCTGAGAAACAGACAATTATGATAGAACAGCCGCCCCACTCACCCGATTTTACTCCGTGGGACGTATTTCACTGGCCTACAAATTATGTTTATGAAAAGCACATTTTAACGTTGAATATAAAGTTATTTTAGAAAACTAATACAAGAACTGTAGTAAATAGGAGAATAGCAGCCTCCGAACCCACAAAAAAGGGAAATAGCTTCAAGACAATACGCATTGTGTCTAAAAGAGATAGAAACATAAAATAGACCCTCTATAATATTTAGTTTTATACTTAATGTTCAATAAAACTTGATATTGTATACCTGTCCCATTTGCTTTTCATCAATAATGATATATTGTAATTAAGTATTAAGGATACGTTTGCTCAGTACTTATACGGGAAAATACGCCTATGAACTGCAGACGAAGGTAATTATTTAACAATATCACCCCGCAACATACCTCCTATTCCAAAAAGTTCGTAATCAATTTTCAAAACGTCCATCTTCAACCAGCCTTGTAAAAACGAAATATATGGAGAAATTTAACTGTATTAAAATATAACAGGAATTGTTGGAGCTAAAATTTACAGGATCAGTCTAAACATGTGCAATAAACGTTAACCACTTATAGCTGAGGATATTTAACTCCTAAATTGCGTAGTTCATTTTTTAATCCGGCACCGTTACGGATATATGGCGATTCAAAGTTGTTTTACGTCAATTCACTAAAATATAAATAACTTTCCTATTTCTTGTTCAATTTTCTTAAACTCCGTTGTTTCAAAAAGCTAACTGTCCAAACTTGATATCCAATCGAAAAATGCACAACTGACTGTGAAAGGTGTATGAAATCTAACCCAAAAGTTAAAAAGAAAAAAATTGTGAAGACTTATTTTGGAAAACAGAATACTGGTTCAAAAGCTGCAAGACAAACCTTAGGATAACGATCTCGTTTTCAAAAGATACCCTAATTTATAAATTGGTGTACCAAATTTTTTACTTTTGGGTCATATTTCATCCACTTTTCACATTCAGTTATACATTGCTAAACTGGAAGCTTGGACTGTTAGCTTTCCAAAAGAACAGAGTTTAGCAAAATCGGACAATAAACAAGAGGCGCCATATGGAACTATTTTTTTTAAATGGCAATGGGAGTCGAGTGCCATCTCATTTGAAAGGTATTAATTCTACGTCTGATCCTTGACTTTCATAAAAAAATATTCATCCAGAAACAAATGACAGATGATGGAAAATAACAAGTTTATGGAAAAAAGAAGGCACCCGGAAAATTTTGCGATTTGCGGTCCAGATATGATGTTGGCCTCATCGAGGACAACAACTTTTCCTTATGGCACTTTCCCGTAGCTCGTATCGTTCGGCCGCCAGGGGCGTCCAAAGTCGAAATACGAATCAACGTCCAGCATGTGTCCACGTCATCGCAGAGGGTCGGTCTCGAACTCAATCTGTTCGCATAAGTACGGCCCATCGACGGCCGGCTCTAACATCCCCGAAGGGGGCGCCGTGGACGCCGCCTAGATTTCTATGCCGATTTTTACGATTTTTTTTTCGACGTTTCGCCGTCCCCCGGGTCCCCTTCAAGGATGTTAGAACCGCCGGCCGTCGACGCGCCGTAGCCGCCATTTTGAAAGTTATAAAATTTAAATGTATACTAATAAGTAGTATTTAGCCTCCCATTAAAGCACACAACATTTTGTGAAGAAATATCAAGTCGTTCAAAAGTTAGCAGGGGAGGAGGACATTTTACGACCGCACTGTACATCATATTATTCATAAATTCGATGTATTGGCTTGATACACACATCAACACGCCATTGTCAAACGCAATACAAGGTAAAGAACAGGTTCAATTATAGAAGTAGCACATTTGATACTGATCTTGATCTTGGTGTTGTTCCAAAACTTCTAATAATGGCGAATTTAAGAGTTCAATTTGTTTATTTAACAATGGTACAGATTTTGATTGATTTATATATTACAAATGCATTATATCCAATAGTCGGTTATCATAAAAATTACAAAAATAGTGCTTGTAGTGTAGGTAATCTTAATTTTTCTTAATGATTACATTTATAGTTTCTTTTTGCACCTAGTAACAAAGATGCTATTTGTCTTTATATTGTAAACAATTGAATTTGTAAATAACTGATTTTAGTCAAATTTACTTATAAATATCATGGACAAAGAAGTAGAGCAAGAAACAATGGACACACTTATATCTGATTTAGATAACTTTTTCAACATCTCTTTGTTACCGACAGGTCATTGTTGCAAGACACCACAACAAATTAATAATAACAGCAATTTAATACAGTATGTGTTAGATATAAGCAGTGGAGCATATAAAAATTCACAGTATACGCCTTTACGATGTTTATCACAAAACAAGAAAAATTATACGCAGTCTTTGACAACAAATAACTCGAAAACGGACACCACAAAATTATATTATAGAAGATTTTACTAGATATTTCAAGCACACTGTATATAATATGTATATCAATCATCATTTCAAATACATCCTGCACAGTAAATAGCCAGTTAGAAGGTTGAATTGCAGGAGGTTAGCAAACCTAATTGATAGCCCTCTAACAGGAAAACTTAATTGGGAAAATTAAAAAAAATTACACATATTTATTAATTAAGTTACTAAATAACAAACCAAAAATAAACAGGATGCTATTAATAGTTTAAAATAATATCTCACAATTTTCAAGTTTTATTTTATTTTGTGCTTTATATGTTTGCTCATTCATTAAAGGTGAATTTGTTAAAATGTTTGGCCATTTGAAAAGCCTCAAGTATATCCAATTTATTCTTGTCGTCTCAGAAATATAAAAATTTTACAATACATTTGATGTCAATTCATGATGTGTTCTAACAAGTGTTCCGGGTGTTTGTATTTGTACGAGCGTATGTGTTCTTTGTAGCTGGTATCAAAATTTATAATTGTCTGGCCTATGTATACAGAATTACACTGTGCACAGTTTAATTTATAAACACCTAATTTTAACAAATTGCTAGTATTACGTTTTGCGCTGAATAAGGTGTTCCAAGTGTTTTTTTTTTTGTTTTAAAAATATCCTTAATGTACTTGTTTACAATTTTCTCTAATATATCACGAAAAATTACATTAGTGTACTTGTTTACAATTTTCTCTGATATATCATGAAAATTTACATTTGCAATATATTTAACATTCTCAGAGTGGTCTCTTAGGAACATTTTTTTAGTTGCAATTTTATAATCTTTCTTTTTAATTATTACGTCAATCAGTTTAATGTTGTAGCCAGTGCTGTGTGCAGATTGTTTGATAATCGGAATCTTTGATTGGTTATGAAATCTTCAATCTAAAAACAAGCTTTGGGTTTTCTAATTTGCTGTTGGCAACACAATAATAAGAATAAATTTACAATAATACAAATACTTAGAATTTTCTCGCCAAATTAAAATATCCTCGTAATGGTATATACAAGTTTCCTTAATTTACGAAAATATTAACATTCAGGTTTTGAATGTTTCTCACGGTAGCAACCTGTCAACGTATAAGGAATCGATAAACAATTGTCGGTACCAAAGAAGCAGTAATTTAAATATCTACCTTTTACAATACATTCAACTACTAATTTGGCCTTGTTTAAACAAAGGCCAAAAATCATGAACCAAGTGCTAATTTCTTCTTAAAACTTAACATTCAAGGTTGCGTTGAGCATGCATGAGTTGCTAATGAGAGTCAAGAGATTTAAATATTCAATGCAATACAATCGGCTTCAAAACGATTATTTTTGTTAATTTTAAGCTCAATCATCCAAGAACTTTAATCCAACACCAAGCCTTATAATTTTCATTTCCCACCAGATTGTAAGTGTAATTATATAAGAAAATAGTTTTATTCTTCCAAGGTTGCGGATTTTATAAAAAAAATAACAAAAAATGTGTGTAAAAACAGCAATTATGAAGCCGAAGCTAATTTTAAAGGAAATAATTATCTCGTCCCCTTCCAATATTATTTTCGATTATGAATAAGAGGTCCACACGTCGGCGTGGGTCGTCAATGACTTCTAATTTTAATTTTTGGCCGAAATGTTTACATCTTTATGTTATATGTGTAACGCGTATCCGCCACGTAATTCTTCAGTCTATTGAAAAGAAAGCACGCCTACCTCTATTTACGCAATAGAAAACATGCACCATAGTTTACAATTGAAGGTTTATTATTTCATGGTTGTGTTATCTCGAACTGATAAGATATAGGTACGACGTTAATATGCAGAGTGCACCTACAGCACTGTTAACTCACAATGAAATAATCCATAATTATTCTATGAAAGCAATTTAGCATTCTTATTGCAGTATCAGCGAGAATATGTACTAAAAAAAGGGAACTACATAGAATCATCACTTTCAAGTATGTAATACATTAACTTGGAATGCCACTTCTATTAATTTTCAATCTTATCATTGAGCCTTCAGTTGTAACGTATGAAGTACTACATACAAGTTTAGGGTATCTCCTATTTAATGTAGACTCCACACCTAAGGAAGTGCATGCACTTCATCTCCAGCAAAAATCTTCTTGAATTATACCTGAGTGCTTCGCCGTTGCCTTCCTTTCATTACATAACCTAACAAAATGTATCATACTCATAACTAGGTATGGTGTGTATTTCTAGCTACTATACTATACGCAATAATTGGTGGCAGTATAGAAATGTCTAAAAATATATTTCATATTTATATTTTTAAACGTTTTAAAACGCTATTTCTTTGTTCTTCACACAAAATGCTCTACTCGTTACCATAAACAAATCGTAATTTAAGAAACAATGACCTTGTACAATTTTATACAAACTATAATAAATGATTTTTGAATAAAATATTTTGACTATAATTTCTCATCGAATTTTTTTAACCTACATCTATTTGTCACCTGCATTTTGATAGTTTTGGGGATTGTCTAAATAATAGAAGCATTATTAGGCAAACTTTATGGCAATATCTTTAGTATAAATGTGTAAAAAAAAAGCTAACCTTTACGAACTGATTTAATGTTTAAATAAAAACCATGCCTGAATGTTTATTTTAACTTTTAAAACGGATTGTTCTAATGCCACGTAACATAACAGTTCTTGTTATTAGCAAACTCGGTTTCCTTAGTGTACTTCTACATTTCGCAATTAACTATAATGGCTTGTTTAAATAAGACAAATAATTTTAAGGCGGTCAATGAAATCAAACTAACACCTCTATATTAAATCCGAACTGATCTAACCACAAATCTACCAGCGATTTGTTTAATTGCAACCGTCGGATGATGCTATTTAATTTGGTGTACAATAAGCCCATAAATATGTTTATAATAATAATATAACATATATTAGTAAATACTGGAGATCGCTAGAATTAGTCCGAGGTCATTCGTTGCAAACCTTTAACAGCGATTTATAAATACCGAATCTTTTACAAATGTTATTTTTCGTACAATATTCAGCGAAAGCATTTATAAATCACCCCTATATGTCCTTCATATAATAAAATGCAATTTTCCATCTCATACAACAACCTTCAAAATGTTATTTCTAACACCCTAACTAGGCCAATTTTCATATTGTATGTCTCATCCTCTTTGATTTTATAAAAATCTTTACAAATATTATTCCTCGCCCCTTAATTAGGACAGCTATGTAAAAATAATCTTTTTCTACAAACGTCAGTAAAAGTTTAATTTTTAACGCATGCTGTCAGTGCCTAAAATGTGATTTTATGGCACCAGTGCTAAAAGTAATTTAGCACTAGTGCTAAAAGTAAATGACGTGATTTACTTTTAACACTGGCGCAATATTATAAAAAAATTAAGAAATGTTAAATCAAAGGAATATTTATTTACTTAATTAAATGTACAGTTAGAGAAACTGCAGTTAGAATAAGTAATCTGAGGTGGATAGTGTTCTACTTGCAAACAGAAAATATTCTTCGGCGCTGTCACGAGATTTGAAGTTACTTGTCGACAAACGATCGAATTTTCATTACCTTAGCAACAATAAACTTCATGAATAATTGGGTTTCAAAACGATAGTTTATAAATTTAATAACGTAAGAAATGCCTTCGGCGTCGTGTCCCAAACTTCCCTTCTCACAAAATAAAATGTCACTTTTAGCACTTATATCATAAATAACTATTATAGGTATGTATTTCATCGCTTAAAATGAGCTTACCACCGAATACAAACCTCAATTTTTATTCCTCTCCATCTAACGTCGGAAACTGTGTAAAACAATTTTTATATGTCTTTCATGCCCTAAAATGCGCTTTCCGCTTCATAAGAACATCTAAAAATGTTATTCCCCACCCCCTAACTGGGAAAACTGTTTTTAATAATCTTCATATGTCGTTCGTCCCTTAAAAGGCGCTTTCCACCTCATAAAAACCTCTACAAATGATATTCCTCGCCCCCTAACTAAAAAAAAATTGTGTAAAAACAATCGCCATTTGTTCTTCATTCCTTAAAATGAGCTTTTCGCCTCATAAAAACCTCTACATATTTTATTCCTCTCCATCTAAACGTGGGAAACTGTGTAAAAACAATTTTCATACGTCTTCCATGCCCTAAAATGCGCTTTCCACCTCATAAAATCCTCTAAAAATGGTATTCCTCGCCCCCTAACTGGGAAAACTGTTTTAAAACAATCTTCATATGTCTTTCGTCCCTTAAAACCACCTCATAAAAACAATGTTATTCCTCACCCATTAACTAGAAATGCTGTGAAAAAACAATCTTTATGTCTTTCATCCTTTAAAATGCGCTTTCCACGTAATAAAGACCTCTACAATTTTTATTCCTCGCCGTCTAACTAGAGAAACTGTGTAAAAACATTCTTCACATGGCTATCATGGAAATCTGTGTAAAATTAATCTTCATATGTCTTTCATTCCTTAAAATGCGCTTTCATAAAAACCTCTACAAACGATATTCCGCGCCCCCTAACTAAGAAAATCGAGTAAAAACAATCTTCATGTGTTCTTCATCCCTAAAAATGAGCTATCCACGTAATAAAGATCTCTACAGTTTTTATTCCGCACCATCTAACTAGAGAAACTGTGTAAAAACAATTTTCGTACGTATTCCATTCCTTAAAATGCGCTTTCCACCTCATAAAAACCACTATAAATGATATCCTCGCCTCCTAACTAGGAAATCTGTGTAAAAACAATCTGCACATGTCTATCATGGAAATCTGTGGAAAAACAATCTTCACATGTCTATCATCCCTAAAAATGCGCTTTCCACCTCATAAAACTCCCTACCAGTTTTATTTCTCGTCCCCTGACTACTAAAACTGCCTAAAACCAATCTTCATATATCTTTCGTCCCTTAAAATGCGCTTTCCGCCTCATAAAAACCTCTACAAATGTTACACCTCGACCCCTAGCTAGGAAAACGGAGTAAAAACAGTTTGCATACATAAAAACCTCTACAAATATTATTCCTCGCCCCCTAACTAGGAAAACATAAAAACGCTTATAAATGTTATTTCTTGCATTATAACTAAGCAAACTATGCAAAAACAACCTTCATGCGTATTTCATTAAACCACCTTCATGCTCATAGCAAACACTTTTTATTACATCAGGAGAATATAACCAAATAACAATCTGCAGGGTGTTCCACTAAAAATAGGAGAACAATCAGAGGAATACAAAGGTTTGAAAATGTACTAAATATATTTAACTGTACAATAAACGATCCCTTTGTTATGTGCATATCTTGGATCTCTACGCAAGTTATTTATTTTTAATTTGGCAAATATCATATGGGTGCAGCCCATAGATTCAGCTAGTTTAATTTACTTGTGCTAATTGCAACTCTTGCCATCAAGTTCTTAGATTTTACTTCAATGAATAAATTAATTCGATACGTACGATTTTTAATCAATTAACATACAAAAAACAAACAAAACAACACAAGAAAAAGAGGGTTATCTATTTTAAAAACTTCATTTTTTAATGGCAATCTCGAACATTTGTACTCAATTCAAAAACAATTACACATATTCGAGAATTTTTCTCGGTGATCATACGTCACAGTTTTAGGAAAATTATTACAAACTCTACACGCTCACTGCAGAGTGTATAACTAATTCCGACCGTAATAAGTTGAATTAGGAAGAAGCTTTCACACTGTTCTAAAAATATCAAACACAATCTATATTCCTGAATGAAAAATACAAGAAACGCACCATTGAGTTTCTCTGACAAAATCATTTATTTTCACGTCAAAGTGGGTGTTATCGTTAAAACAAAAATAAATAGCCTTGTCAAGACGCATCTCGCAATAAGCAACTGATCGTGAATCTTATATAAAAATCAATATTATCCAAAGGTCGGGCTAACAAAGTCTACTGTGCAGCGATCATTTGACCCCATCACCTATTTAATGGCAGAAATATCAAAGCAACTGGAAGTTAGTTAACAAAATCCTCTCTTGTACACGACTGAACTATTTATTAGTAAGCTCGGATTTAAAAGCTCGACAGAAGTTAAATATGTGACACTATGTTGTAACTCAGCGAGGATTAGGGGATCAAAGGATAAATCCTCCCGATTGAGAAAACAGTAAATGTGTTTTCTGATGTTGTTCTTTGTAAGATCTTAAAAGTACACAAAAAATTCAATTAATCTTTCCGTTATTATGTCTCCTGATAAGGAGATGTAAACAAATCATTGAATGTAACTCATCTTTCCGTTGACGAACTAAACTTAAGTCATCAACGCATTTTGCCTAATGCTTTTCCTGTGTTCCCAAAATAAACCAGGTATTTAAAATAGGTTCGAAAACAAACACCTTAAGATTTAGAAGAGGATTTCCGAGTTCAGCTGTAAAGTAGTTAGTAGATAATAAAAACAAAAATAGGAAATCTACCAGAGTTAAATAGTCAAAAATAGGAGGGTGTTGGAGAATGGAAAAACTTCAAAAACTTACTTTTGCGTACGAATGAGCATAATCCCATAAGTCATGAGGTCACCACAGCATTCCACACACACAGCTGATAAAACAGATACCAGAGTACTTAACAAACATATTATAAAACGTAACAAGTAACACAAAACACACACTTCTGGAATAAATAGATCTGGAGCTAAAATTAACGAGAAACGGGTTTATTGTCACGGAACGCGTGGCTATTTATAGTGGTTACGTAGAAAAAAAGTCTTAGTGCTTTTGCATGTAGTTAGTTCTACTTAAATTTTACTACACTTTGTTCGGAAAAGTTGTATTAACGGGCGCGGGCGTCTGTCCCGTGAGAATTGAGTGCGGGCGCCGAGCTAAACCGCGGCGCGACGGTGCCCCCGTTGTGGAGCGCCGCGGTGGGGTATTTCAGGACGTCCCTAATCCGCAACATATGTGTCGAATGCATGCAGGGCTCACTAGCTATCAGGTTACGCCTATTGTTGGTACTTAGGGTCCATAGGACTCTATTGAACAGATTCTGTTAAGGGCCGTATTGAGGGAAAATGAGACATAAAATCTTGACCCTTTTGGATTACCATCTGGATAATAGAAAATAACTGGTCCAAAATAAACACCTTATGTACATTTCTAATTTCACAAATAATTTTTTAATAACATCTCTATACAGGGTGTCCCATACGTTGAGAGCAGTGCATACTGAGCACAAAACAGCTAAAATGTTTATTTTTCGCAGGCTAGTTTCTTCACACTTCACACGAGCTTCTTGAAGTTTGAAATTAGACTGCTGCGTATTTTTAATAACAAAACGAAACTAGTAGATATTATTTATGAAAGTACTTCTTCCTCAAACAACTTAAGATAGTAACAATAAACATGACTCCTGCACAAGTTCAAATTGTATATTTTTGATCCTAAGTACACAGGGTTTAGATATGGCTTCAAGGCAAATCTAAGCAACCCGGACAGTAATTTCTATTTTACAGTTGTCAAACACATTTTTCTGTTCTTTCGTAAATTCCGTTCCACTTGCATTAATGGAACACACATTTGCTGAGTACACCGACAAGATTTGGATTCTTGGAGAGGTTGATGGTAATTGTAATGCAGCGGCAAGGCTATATACTGAACACTATCCAAATAGAGCCATCCAAACCACACAGTTATTAAAAGAACTGACCAACGACTACGAGAAAGAGGAAATGACGGTCTAAAAAGAGGTGGCGGTGGTCGTCCATTTATAATAAGACAGCCCAATATTAAAGAAAATGTGATAGATTTAATTGAATGGGACCTATGGCAAGCGTACGTGGCATTTCTCGGATTATAAACATACCAATGTCGATAGTACACACAATATTACACGACAGCGTCCTATATTCTTTTCGAAAAACGAAAGTGTAACACTAATTGCCAAAGGATGAAAATGCACGAGTTAAGTACTGTGCGTGCCTATTAAATCAACATCAGGAAAATCCGAATTTTATTGGCAATATTTTGTGGTCAAACGAAACGACATTTACGCAGGATGGGCTTTACAATACCCATAATAATCAAGTGTGGGCATATGAGAACTCTCATGTTCGAAGTCATCAATATCGATACGGTCTTAATGTTTGGGCAGATATTGTAAATACATATTTAATCGATCTTTTCATTCAGACGTTTTTATGTTACACTTCAGTCTACAAAGGGCTGCTAAAGAAATCAGAACAATGGTCTTCCACAAGGTAGCGTACTAGCACCAATCCTCTTAATTATACACACCAACGACCAGCTCATAAACGGGTCCTGGACAAAACGCCGAATGCCCAAAACGCCGACTATGTCCTAAACGCCGACCAGGCCCATAACGCCGACTCTTACTGGAGGACCATTCCGCCGACTAGGCCCAAAACGCCGACTCCTATTCG
>JABXWE010060936.1:0-10064 GCA_014611495.1 Limonius californicus
CTCCAATTAGTTCTTCTTCTTCTTCTTCTGTGCAATGTCCTGTTAACTACCTACAATGGAGTAGGTTCTATGAGCCCTATTTGCACGTGTACAGAACAGAACAGAAAGAGAAGTTCCACTATATGGTTTATGATTGTCAAAGATGCTCGTGTGACAACCGGGACTGACGGTTTTCCAATTAGTTGTATAATATAATTCAATTACTTGGCTATGGCGATGTTAAAATTGATTAATCCTTATGCAATATTGATAAGTAACATTATTTTCATTCCTTTCCGCTTCTTGTGTTTAAAATAGAACGATAATGATATTTTTTGGGATTACGTAGATATGGTGAAAGTATTACATGCATGTAATGACAATGCCACTGGTGCGGCTAAGGCATATGCGGAAAGGTTTCCAAATCGTCGGCATCCTGATGTAAAAACTATACGACATGCAGAACAAAGATTACTGGAAACAGGCAATTTAAATCCTCGAAAAAACCAAACAGGACGTCAACCTACACTAAGAGTCGATCAAGAAGAACATGTTCTTGGATTTGTTGCAACAGAAGTACAAGCTTTCGAATTGTATCGTCCCAAATTAATTTCCCAACAGATACAATTCAGGGAATGTTAAGGAGAAATGGTTTGAACATTAACACATTTTCAAATCTCCTGCTCAGTGCTTGTGTGTTAAAAGAACATCAGAAATGATATTCCCCACAGCTATTTATGAATCAGAGCCCTGGATACTATAGGTTGCATGGCGAAGAATGCTCAGAAACGACATAGAACAAACATGTCAATTCTAAGAAAGTTAAACATAGACACAAACAGACTTCTTTTACAATCAACCTGAAAGAAAATGACTCTGCTGCTGTACTTTGAATTGTGTAAGGAATGATGTGGTTAGCATAAGACCAACTGATGAAATGTTTGCTATTAATTGTACTACGCTCATAAACCATGTAAAAATTATACATGTAATGCAGTCGGAGGGTCCACTGTCTGTCCTGACTCGCAATGAAGATCAACTAACAGTGGACGCCCTTGCTAAATTAGCAGATTGGGGGTTTGTATCGGATCGATTTTAGTTACATTATACAACTTTTCTCATGAAGAAACAAACATGAAGAAAGAAACGGAAACACAGAAAGTGAGCATAGTTCGCCGGAAATTTACTGAAAGTCTTAGTGGAGCAGAAGGTCTGAAACGAATGTAGTTAGATAGTAATGCAAAGAGACCTCAAAACAGGCCAAGATGGACTCTAAACAGACGCTTTGTTATTCTTACTTGGTGTTACCTTACTGAATTTGAGAACTTGGATCATTAAAAATATATTAGACTATCGCACCCCGATAGAGATACAACATAAAGGTCATTGCCAGAGTATAGTACCCCCGGCAAAAACTTATAGAAGAAACGGGAAGCATTAGTTCTCTAGGGTAATGGAAAGAATATAAAATAGCGTTCCCTAAAGAAAGGCCAGAACAATACACCCCTCCGTATAACAAGACGAGTTCTAAATTACATTCCACATAGTCAACTTCGGCCAATACTGTTAGTAGATGGTGTTGATGTACTTCGATGGTAAGAGGTGTTCACAGATCAAAATGCAACTCACATTCTGAACATGTTAACATGCACATCCGGGAAGATAGATTGGGGAAAAGACAAATAAGATAAAAATCCTATTAAACTATGCAGACCAATATATGTGCTTATTTGTTCACGTCCAATAAAATCTAGGAGCCTTTAAAATGTATAGGAAATAGCAAACCTCAGACGAAATTTACTCTAAATTCTGGCAGTAGGTGTAGAAAATAGGTGTTCCTTCTGTATACGAATATAATTGAAGGCAGTAAACAACCTTCGAAGTTTAAAGTTTCAAAAATGAACTGAAAACCATGCAGAAGGCCCTCATCCAACACTACTATTTTGTGGTATAGTATTATGTTATGCAAACTGAGCATTGTACATGAGCTAATTTTGTCCTATGTTTCTGCTATTCCTGTGACCTGTGTTGCCCAATGTTTTGTCCTTAGGATGATGATGTTCAGTAATACCTCCACCTCTTCGGCGGTTTTCTCGATTTGCTTCGTTTTTGTTCTGTTATTTTAACTATTCCCTCATCAACCATTCTTGTACGTCTTCATTGAGCAGTTGAATTGTAGACGATTAGAGAAAGGTTTACTTACTTAGACAAAAATTTTTCATAGTGCCAGGCTATTAATTACGATACTCTCGCAGAGTGACAATAAGAAAAATACGTATAGAAGTTAT
The DNA here is from genome assembly GCA_014611495.1 of Limonius californicus. Lineage (NCBI taxonomy): Eukaryota > Metazoa > Arthropoda > Insecta > Coleoptera > Elateridae > Limonius > Limonius californicus. The sequence continues at coordinate 2,268 of JABXWE010060936.1, forward strand.
AACCATCGAAGCATCCCTAAAATGACATTATGGAACTGCCTTTTTTGTACACAAACCACAACTCTCATGGTCATTGAAGGGACGATGGATTATCAGAACTACCAGTTATTGAAACAAAAATTAAACAAAGAACTGAAAAGATTAAATCTTTTTCCTGTTTTCATACATCAACGTTTACTTTATTACGAAACATATTGCAGACAAGTTCATTTGCCTGGTATGGTCATTCTTTTATTTGAAACAGGTTGGCCACGATCATGAACAGAGCAAAGGGATTCACAACTTGTAAATCCCCTCGCTCGCCTACATACTAAGTGGTACAGAAATATAATATTGCAAACGAAAAGTATATATTTTCCCATTGTTAAACTGACCTCAGAAAGGCATTCTGGCCGAAACAATTATTGTTACAACTATAACTGATGTTTCTGTAATAACTTAATTCTAGTTTTACATACGTTCACATTATTCGCACACTACTTGTAATTGATTACTTTTAAATATCCTTTCTGCTTTAAGTTTTTAGTAAGCCTTTTCTTTTTAGGTACGTACGTGCATCACTCCCATGGTAAAGTTATCTGGCTTTTTTCGTTTGGGAACCATTCGCAGATTCATCACTAAGGCATCTTCGAATTCGCAGCAAAGGTATGTGTTTAACGCTTTGCATGCTATAGCTACTAGGTCTCCTGGGTCTTGCTGTAACGCCTTTGCTATGTCTTCCAGCGCACCAGCATACTGACATGCTTTTGCTCTTGCCCATGACCGACCCATAAGAGTTCTTTTATCTGTTGGTGCTCTGAGAAGAGCTTGATCAAAGAAACCACACGCTGAAAATGTAAAAATATTGGTAAAACTCAGTAGTAAACTAACCAATACAAGATAATGCTGTTTGGTATGAAAAACCATTTTACGTATTCCTTTTGCTTTAGTTCATGTTGTATGAGACGCTCTTCACAACACATATGTTGATTAGGTATATTGAATAGCATGGATATATCTAACTAACATACCTCTCTCATATTCTTCTCTTCTTGTTATATAATATCCTAATTCTCTGTAAAGGGTAAGGGCACCATAAACTTCGTCCTTTTTTTGACCGTACGCCATATTGTTTGTCTGTCACCACTGTTAATTTAAAAAAATATATATTCTCAATCTAAATTTTTTAATTTCTATACAACATCGATGACAGATTACAAAATTGACATTATTAGAAAACAAAAACCAAGAAAAAAGGAGTAGCTACGCGTAATGATATTTAATATATTTGCATGCAATTGTAAGACCGACTTCGGTGGTCTAGTGGTTGCGCAGTTGCCAGTAGACGCAAGTGACGAGGGTTCGATTCCGGCTGACGTCGATAAAATTCTTATAGTGGAGAACCATTTGAAAGTGGACCTTCTGTCGGATATGAAAATGGAAAACAAGTATGAAAGAATGAAATGAAATACTGAAACATTATACATATTTCAGTTACTAAAAAGCAGCAAAAGTTTATCCCTACACCTAATAGGGTTATTCCAAAATGTATTAATAACTATAATAAATATACGAGGCTTATTCGGAAACTGGGGGCCGTTTAAATATTCTCGCCGAATGAGGATCGTAGTTAATTTGGTGCATTGTGGAGGTGCTTTAGTGGTTGATGATCGTCAAGTGTAAAGCACGCATTGTGATTAGATATCTTCATGCACAAAACGAAAACGCTGCCGGCATTTACCGTCAAATATGTGTGGTTTATGATGTCAGACACTGCTTTACGAATTACAAAGTTAGCCAAACAAACGAACACGATAGGGAATGAAGTGGGAGACCTTCTGTAGTCAAAGCGATCTTAAGGAAAAAGTTAACAAGAAAATTTGTGATGATTGGTGTTTCACGATTTCCGAAATGGCCACAAATTTTCCCCGAATTTAAGGTACGGTACTGTATGAAATTGTCACAAACAGGCCACAGTACCACAAACATTGTGCGAGCTGGGTGTAACTGACATTCAGAAAAATCAGCGAATGGCCTCTGCACTGACCTTCCTGCATCACTACGAAACTGGTGGGGATGAGTACTTGATCATATTGTGACTGACGACGAAACTTGGATTTTCTACACAAATGTTAAAACCAAGCAGCAATCAGTGGAAGTGAAAGCTTATGGCTATTATTGGTTGATTTCCTGCAACGTGTTACAGTAATTAATGTAGACGTGTATGGTGAGACCTCGAGGAATCCAAGTGTGAAATTTGTAACCACTCATGCAGTCCCGACTTAGCGTCGAGTGACTAGCACTTCTTCCTTCATCTTAAGAATTTTTGACGTTACCGTTTTCTCGACGGCAACTCGTACCACTCTATGATAATACTCATAATAAACATATTTCTTAAATATTATGTTAGCAATAATAGTGAGCTAGGGATTCGAAGGGGTGGTGAAGCGTAGTTAACCATAATACATGATGCCATAACCTGCTAGCATCACTTAGCCTCTCCCACCCAATTCCGATTCTCACTTTCACGTGGTGAATCCTGTCAACCCGAGCAACCCTACCGGATATCTCTGGTAGCCAATCCAATAATGGAAAGTAGGACCGGCATCAAACGAGAGCCGAGAGAAATGGCCCTCCGAAAAGGGAGTTGGGGTTGGGGTTAACAATCCTATACCTATGAAAACGTACCATTGGTATAATTGTTACAGAAAATAAAATAGGAAACGTCGGACGGTCTAAATGAAGACGACACAGAGCGAGAAATAAGAACAAAGATTTAGGGCATGGAACATATGTACTCTATCCACCCATATGTTAAACAGAATGGGCCCAAGGACTGCTCCTATTGTTGTCATGGATGAGATAGTTGAGTTGATGCAGACGGAAAACGTTCTGTTGGATAAGAATGATTATCATCATTACTAAGCTACTTGGAACGTGAGAAGTATGTTCCAAGCAGGACAGGTTTCTTAACACCATTAAGGAAATGGAAAGAATGAAAATAGATTTAACGGGTATCAGCGAAATGAGATGGCCTGATAGCGGGCAACGCGAAATAAATGACTACATTGTGTATTATTCAGGAAGCGAAGAAAATCGGAATTAATACGGAGTGGGACTAATAGTAGCAAACAATACAAAGAGGTCCGTATATCAATTCGTTCTAATATCGTATAGCCTGTTATTAGTACAAATATAAGCAGAACCAACTAATATTCATACAATACAAGTGTATGCGCCTTCCGCTGACAAGAAAGATGAGCAAATAGAGAAATTCTACAACGAAATTACAGAAGTAATAAATAAAATAAAGAAGAACGAATTCATTATTATAATAGAGGATTTCAATGCTAAAATTGGACATGGAAAAGAAGGGAAATATATAGGGGAATACGGTTTAGGCGAAAGAAATCTTAGAGGAGAACGTCTAGCAGGATTCTGCTCAAAAGAACAATATGTTGCCACCAATACAATGTTCAAACTCCAACCAAGGAGACTGTACACATGGAGAAGCCCCGCAGATAACAAGAATTTTATCGCAAGGAATCAGATTGATTTTATTTTGGTTAGTAAGAGATTTAGAAACAGTATTACTACAGTAAAGACCTATCCAGGGCAGATGTGGGATCAGACCACAATCCAAGCAGTGGACAAAACAACACTAAAGCGTATAAAAAAATAGTACAATTCATACAAATATGGATATATCAAATTAAAAAATTCAAGCAATATCACAAGCGGCACGGCAAGAATTGGAAAGAAGATTAAGAACAATAAAAATAAAAAATTAGTTAGAATAGATGAGCTTTGGAAAGGAAGTCAACAAGCAACGAACGAAACCACTGACAAACGTCTAAAACCAGAAAAAACGGTGAAAAAGAAAGGAATGGATGACAAAAGAGATAATACAACTAACGGAACAAGGATGATGCATGAAAAGTATAATCTAAAACCAATACACTAGAATTAACAGGAAAATAAATCAAAAATTAGACAAGCCAAAGAAAATTGGTTAAAGACGGAATGTGAAGAAATTGAAAAATTAGAAGCGTTACATGACTCTCATAATAAATGTAAGAAAATTAAGGAAGCAGCAGGCGTTTATAAAACAGAAAAGTACGGAACACTATTATCGATATTCATGAAATACTGAAGACATGAGAAGAATGTCTAAGAAAATTATTCAGTGATGAACTACCAGATAAACCTATAACACCTGAAATTGTAACAGGCCCGGTAATAACAACAGATGAAGTGAGAACAGCTATTTCAAGAATGAAAGATGGAAAAGCGGCTGGACCGGCCCAAATGCATATTGAAGATTTTAAACAAATAAGTGACGAAGGCTAACATAATTTATACAATAAAACTTATGACACAGGTGTAATACCGAAGGAATGGAAGGAATTCAACTTTTATTACTCTTCCGAGGTAAGAAAGCCCTGAAGCCTGTAATGAGTACCGCACGCTAACTTTAATGAGTCATCTGCTGAAAATGTTTCTGAAAATAATACACGCAGAATATATAAGAAATGCGAAGATCAGATAGGAGATATCCAGTTTGGATTTCGAAAGGCAATAGGAACACGCGAAGCGTTATTCTGCATACAAGTGTTGTTCTAAAGATGTAAGGACATTTGAACAGCGATTTATAGGCATGTTTTCTGGATTACCAAAAAGCCTTTGATGTAGTGCAACATCAAAAATGATTGAAACTTTAAAGATAACAGGACTAGACGATAAAGATGTTCAAATAATTACCAAATTTTACCAACTTATATTGGAACTAAGTGGCACAATTAAGAGTAGAAGGTCACATAACATATTACGTGGAGTAAGACAAGGCTGTTATTGAAACTGTACTCAGAAGACTTTTTCAAAGAAGCACTACACGATACAGAAATCGGAATATCAATAAACAAGAGCAAGAGTACGAATAATATACATGGACGATACAGTAATTTTCGCAATCAACTTGGAAGATTTGCTAACCCTGCTTACCAAAGTTAATGCAGCTAGTAAGAACTACGGCCTAAAATTAAACTGCAAGAAGACCAAATATATGATGATCTTAAAAAACCCTGTATCTCCGGGACAATTATATTTGATCAAGAACAATTAATAAAAACATTAATATATATATTTACTTAGGAAGTACCTTAACAGATCAATGGGATCATTCTGTGGAAGTAAAATGCAGAATAACCAAGGCCAGATCGGCATCTATAAAAATGAGAAAAGTTCTGTGCAGTCATGATATAACAATGAACATAAAAATAAGACTTATAAGGGGCTTCGTTTTCTCCACATTGCTGTATGGAGCGGAGTCATGGACTCATGTTAAGGATTTCCTGGATCGACCATATCGGATGTAGAGAAGTACACTCACCGTCACAAAATTCTATCCATCTATAATGTTTATCTCAACTTGTTTTCTGTTGAACGCATCTTGTCAAATATGATTTGTTATCGACATCGTACTACTACTGATAAACTATTTTGTTTCACTATGACACCAGTAAAATAATATAAAATAATGAGTAAAAATGTATTATTGTGATATTCGATTACATTTAAACGGTTTTTTCGAATCTGGTCTTTTGTTGTTCTCACTTTGTGTACAGAATTGTTCGCAATCATGTTTAATACAGTTCAATTTGTGCTCATAGAACTTAAACATGGTTTTGAATCCAACCGATACTGCCAGAGCTATTGCTTTAATTCAAGATACTATAATACTACGTAGCCTAAGTGCATAGAGATGCTTGGAAAACCGCGTCCTAGATCTCGCTCTTTCAAAGCAAGCAAGCAAGCTCGGTTTCTAGGTTGTACAAGATGTACTGTTCAAAGGGCTGTAGAACGATTTCGTGAAACTGGAAGCTACACTTGAAGCCGTGGTTCAGGCAGAAAAAGGTATACAACTGCTCAAGACGACCACTTTCTCACCTTGAGAGTCCTGAGAAACACGGACACCATTGCAGTTAGTGCACGGAATGAGTTGGAAGAGGTACATGGTGTAATAGTTAATGAAAGGACCGTAAGAAGAAGATTACAGGAACACGGCTTGAGTGCAAGCAGACCCGCAAGTGGCCCACAATTGACCAGGGAACATCGAGTGCAGCAGTTGAACTTTGCCCATGAACACCAAAACTGGGGTGTTGAGCATTGGGGCCATATATTCTGTTTACTGACAAGTCGAGGTTTTGTCTGATCTCCAGACGGCCGTCTAAGAGTTTGGCGACGGACTGGTGAGAGGTTTGCCCAATGCAATGTTGTGCCTAGAATTAGTTTTGGTGGTGGTTCAATCATAGTGTGGGGTGGGATTGGCAGGGAAGCCCGCACCGAATTGGTTGTGGTAAATGGAGAAGATATGACTGCAGACAGGTGCATTAGGGACAACTTAGAACCATATGTTGTGCCTTTCGCTCCATTTATTGGTGAAAATTTCATGCTAATGCATGACAATGCCGCCCTCACGTTGCTCGAATCGTGGATGGATATTTAATTGAAGTTGTAATTCACCGAATGATTTGGCCTGCCAAGAGTCCTGATCTTAACCCAATCGAACATGTTTGGGATATGGTGGGAAAGCGAGTTTGAGTCCGAATTCCCGCTCCTGAGAACTTGCAAGAGCTAAGTGCAGCAGTAGTCCAAGAATGGGATGCAGTTGACCACGATGCTATTCGACACTTTATTGAGGGGATGCCAAGACAAATCAAAAGTGTAGTTCGACCACGAGGAGGCAATGCACGTTATTAACGTTTTGTGTTTTTAACTTTAGGATCATATTTATGTAAAACTTGCAATTACTGTTTTATCCTCTGAATTATTGCCTTATTGTTGTTATTACTTCAAGAACCTGATCATTTTTGGTTTAATTGCGTTTCATTTGTATTATACACTCATAGACAAAAATATTGCATATTTTTTAGGTCTGTATTCTTTTCTCTGTGATATTTGTGATTTCTATTGCTAAATATCTTACGCGGGAGTGTTTCACTCATATTAATAACTAAATAAATTACATGGTGCACATTTAAAATAGATTCGTGGAGCATTTAATGATATAGTTTAACTTTCGCAATACAATTTAATAGGAAAGAACAACAATAACAACACTATAACATTATTATAAGGTACATTTTAGTACTTAGTGTTACTTCCTCTAGCTCTTACAATAGCATTCTCCTAGGCATACTTCGCAGAATAAATTTGATGGTTTCTTGCGGAATTCGAGTCCATTCTTCCTGTGCAGCGATTCTTAATTCTGCAATGGAGTTAGGAGCTGGATCTCGGGCTCGTATATGTCGTTTCAGAATGTCCCATATGTGTTCTATGGGATTTGCATCAGGGCTGTTTGGTGGCCAGTCAAGCGTCTCAATCCCGACATCTTCAAAGTACTGGATCACTATTCTTGCAGCATGTGCACGGACATTATCATGCATTAAGACAAATTCATCGTACACAATAAAGCCGGCATAAGGTAACACATGTTCTTCAAGGATGTAGCGTATATACCAGTCAGCATTCATTCTTAAATTCACGTCAACGAGCTCTGTGCAACTCTCCCAACTAATGCCACCCCATAGCATAGTGGAACTGTAGTATCCACTGCGATATAGTTTGTAGGTACATTAGCCACTACGAATGTAATAAATGATTAACTGGGTGTATACGTTTATTCTTCTTTGTATTGATATTACAAGATACAACATTTGGCGACGAGAAAACCGAACCTGCGTGGAAAACAACCTAAAGAGAAGACAAAAAAGAGAAATCCTAAGTGGAAATCCTTAGTGGAAAAGGTGAAAGGTGAAT
>JABXWE010060937.1:0-13834 GCA_014611495.1 Limonius californicus
GAGGAATGTATGTTATAAGCGATACGTGACATTCATCCCTTAAAATGCACCGTTGATACCCTAAAATACACTAACTTGTATTGATGTACTATCTCACATCGTGTTCAAACTGAAATAATTTATATAATATATTATTTTTCCCACTGTATTTATTAAATGGTGTTTCTAATTCACTAGCAATATATTTGTCGCATCCTATTCAAAAACAATATATTGAAACCACCAATATGTGTTTTTTGTGCATTAAGTTTCCCTAAAACGTACTAATTTGCTATTTTTCTCAGCTTGTTAGGGACTCTTAGAGAAAAATTTTTAATTTGAAAATTGACAACAGTGGGACAAAACCTCCACTAATACGTTCTGAATTATAAGAAGGTAATTTTAAAATAAAGTAAATAAAAGGTGTCTAGCTGTGAACTGGCATAGCTAGTTGAGATAGGTGGAAGGGGTACTGATTTAATATGTAAAAATATACAAGGTGATTCTAATCAGGTGCGAAAAACTTTAATCACGTATAACTGGGGTTATTTATCACCCAAATTCATAGTGATGTTTTTCAAAATTCGACACTGTTACGGAAATATGACGCTTCAAAGTTTTTTTTACGTCAATTCACTAAAAAGTAAATTATTTTTTTGTTGATTCTCCGATTTTGATAAACCTTATTGGTTTAGAAAGTTTGTAGTTCAAGCTTAGTTCTCAGTTTGGAAAACTGTAAATTGAGTGTAAAAAGCGGATGAAATCTGAGAGAGAAGTGAAAAGTTGGGTAACAAATGTGTAAATTAGGGTATATGTTGAAAAGGAGATTGTTAACCTAAGTTTTTCCTTGCAACTTCTAAACTACTATTGTGTTTTCCAAAAAAACTTCTAAACGTTATTTTTTTTCAAAATTTAATATTTAAAGAGTTATTGAACCGAATTTCCAAAAAAAAAACAGTTTAAAAATACATTCACCCTTTTTTTCATTCATTAATGCTACCGCCCCCCCTAACCACTTTCGCATTACGTCCGGGAGGTGCGGGCGTCCGTTAAACCTAATTAAGTGAAATACGGTTGTCGCCTCAGCCGGGGTTTGACCCCGCGCCCGATTTAGCCGCATTTCACTGTGACCTCGACTGTTAGCTCTTGTTCGCACTGTCCCATTGAAGTGTCTAAAATTAATACAGCTAATTTACAAATTTTTCACTTTTGGGTCAGATTTTATTCACTTTTCACACACACAGCTATGTGCTTCTCTTGAAGCTTCGACTGATAGCTTTCCAAAACAACGAAGTTTATCAAAATCGGCCCAAACACAAAAAAATTATTTACATTTCAGTAAATTGATATAAAAAAACTTTGGAGCGATACATCTCCGCAACTGTGTCGAATTTTAAAAAAAATGCTAAGTGTTTTAAGTGTTAAATAAACTGTGGTTAAAGTTTTTTGCACATATTTACAATCACTTTGTATACAGTCACTATCACGAAAATATTAAGGTACTAGAATGAATATTCGCGTTGCTTTTATAGATTTTCAAAAGGCATTTCACAGCATCTAGGCTTGGGCAATACTAAACTCACTGCAAAATGCAAGAATAGACTCCAGATATACTAAAACCATTGAAAATTTCTACAAGAATGCCACTCTACAAGTAAGAATTAACGACGATCTAAAATCTATAGATATCGAAATTGGAAGACCGATTCGACAGGTTAATACGATATCATCTCAACTCTTCACCCTCGCTCTAAAAGACGCCTTTACAACCTCTCCTAGTAACAAGAAGGTATCAAGGTAGATGAAACATATTTGAGTCATCTACGCTTCGCGGACGATATAGTCCTGATATCGTCTGGTACAAACGAGCTACAACAGATGATAGAACTCAGTCAGGCATCAAGGAAGGTAGGACTCAAGATGTAGCTTAATAGAAAAAAAAAAACCATAGGCATAGTCATAATATCCAGATTAGTATAGATGCAAATAATATAGAGGAGGTAAAGGAGTATTATACGAGGGCTCTTCTCTTTCTGCTCAGCCTACTAAAGTAATCTACAATATATTGACAAAACAAATTTATTAATAATTTTTGACAATATTCCCCTCCACAGTCAATGCATTTTTGCATCCGTGAAAACCAATCTTCAGAACATCTCCTCCAATCTTTCCGCGTTAGATTATTTATTTCATTTTTAAATGCATCAACCGCTTTTTCGGCCGATGTAAAAGGTAAACCCCGTAACTTATTCTTTATACGCGGATATAGAAAGAAATTATTAGGTGCTAGGTCTGGACTATACGGCGAATGACCCATCACTTCAATGTTTTGGGCATTCAAATACTCAGTCGTTCGAGCAGCAGTGTGCGCCCGAGCGTTGTCTTGATGCAAGATGATCCTTCCTCTTGGACCTTTTTGCCGAATATTTTGGAGAATATGAGGCAAACAAATTGTAGTGTATCACTCAGCATTAATAATGCGACTATCTTCCAGTGCTACAGTGGAAACATGGCCAGTAATTCCAAAAAATATGGCGATCATCTTCTCGTTTCGGCTTTTTTCACGAACAACTTTTGTTGGAGCCCATTCGTCCACAAAGACCATGATGATGATGATTTCTTGGGTCGGAGCAAGCTCCAGCACTTAGGCCACTAGGGCCCATTGTGCTCCCCATTGCAGTTTCACTCCCTGAACAGGTCCGTCGCTTCGGCGAAGGACAGAATCCTGTTCAAGGGCGTGTCTTGAATATCTCTTGGTTCAGGAAAGGGAGATCCAAGGTGTTTGTGTCTTAAGGCCACTAATGCCTTGCATTTGCAGAGGAGGTGTTCAGAGGTTTCCTCTTGCTCTTGACATTTCCTACACTGGCTGTTCGGCACAATCCCTATAGTATGGAGATGACTGTTCAGGTGTCCGTGGCCTGTAAGGAGGCCCGTTATTATCCTGATTTGTCTTCTGCTTAGGTTCAGAATATAATCTACCGATTTAGGCGTAGGGCCCTTGATAAAGGCTCTAGCCTGTCTGGGTGTGAGTCTGGAGCTCCAAGACTGCTGAAATTGCGCGTTTGCGTGATTCCAGATCTCGTGCCTCACATGTTTGGGGGCTATTCCAAAAGCTGGCTCTGGGCCTACTAGAGGTTCAGAGGCCCCGGCTACAGCTAGGGCATCAGCTTCCTCATTGCCGCTTATTCCGCTATGGCCCCGAACCCATAGGATTTTCACGTAGTTCTCTGCTGAGAGCTTGACGAGAGTGGCTCGACATTCCTCGACAAGCCTAGACCCTATCTTGGGAGATATTAGGGCCTTTATGGCCGCTTGACTGTCCGAGCAGATATAGATGTATTTACCTCTATATCTTCTGTTGAGGTTTTCATTTGCGCAAGCAGTAATCGCGAAGATTTCTGCCTGGAAGACCGTAGGGTATTTGCCCAGGGCAAATTTGAGTTTGACCCTGGGTTTGTCCCCATATACACCGGCGCCGGTACCTTTATTATTCCGTGACCCGTCTGTGTACCAGACTAGGCCGCCGGGTTTAAGAAAGGGCCGATCGTTCGAGAACCATTCATCCCGGAGAGGGATGTAAACCCTGTAGGGTATGCTAAAGGAGAAGTAGGAAGTCATACCATCACTTCCCATTGAGGAGATGGGAGTGGTCGCCTTCAATTTGGAGGCAACTCTGGCATGTCCTACATTTTCCTGAGTCGGTTTCCATTGCCCCATACACATCAGCCTATGCGTTGCCGCTAGAGCCTCGGCCTCAATCACAAGGTGAATGGGCGCTAGTCCCAGCAGCACTTCCATGGCCGCTGTCGGGGTTGTTCGCATTGCGCCCGTAATGCCCAGACAAGCTAATCTTTGCACCCGGGCGAGTGTCGTCCTTGTGGTGGTCAGTTCTGATCGTGGCCACGAGACAAGGGCGGCGTAAGTTAACAGCGGGCGTACTACAGCCGTATAAAACCAGAATATGATTTTAGGCTTCAGCCCCCAGGTTTTACCTAACGCGCGCCTGCACGTCCAGTAGGAAGCATGGCTTTTCCAGGTTAGTCGAGCATCCAGGACAACGCCTAGATATTTGACTTCGCCTGTAAGATCAAGTGACTTGTTGAAGATGGAGGGTTTTCTGTACCCTGTGATCTTCCGTTTTCGTGTAAACAGGACCAGCTCGGTCTTTGATGGGTTGACCTACAGTTGATTCCTGTTACACCATTCTTGCACTATATTTAGGGCACCTTGGGTAGCCCCGCTTATTGTGGCGAGAAATTTGCCAGCTATAAGGATAACTAGGTCATCCGCATAGCCCTGAGTGTAAAACCCTTGCTCATTGAGCCGCCGGAGGAGTCCATCAACCACGAGGCACCACAGGAGCGGCGAAAGAACGCCTCCCTGTGGGCACCCGCGGCCGGCGGATACTCCCACGGAGTTTCCTCTGAGCGTGGCTTTTATGTTTCTGTGTTTGAGCATGAAATCAATCCACCTTGCTATGGTGGGTTCGATTCCGCGCTCCAAGACAGCGTTATGAATGGATTCGAAGGTCGTTCGGTCAAACGCTCCTTCGATGTCCAGAAATGTACCAAGAGCGTACTCTCGACCTTATGGACGATTTGATGAAGGGCCGTCTCTGTGGATTTGCCTCGTTCGTAAGCATGTTGATTTGGATGTAATGGATATTGCACCAGACATCCGTCTCGAATGTGGCGGTCTACCAGCACTTTCAGTAGAAAGGAGGTAAGGCTGATAGGTCGAAATGCCTTTGCCTGGAAGTAAGAGTCTTTACCCGGTTTAGGTAAGAATATAACTTTGGCCGCTCGCCATGGAATTGGAACATATCCCATGGCTATGCATCCTCGTAAAATATGGTACAGAGGCCTGGCTAGCATTTCCAGTCCCTCCTGAAGGAGAGCCGGGAAGATGCCGTCAGGGCCTGCAGCTTTGAAAGGGGTGAATGATGATATCGCCCATTTTGTACGTTCAAACGTTACGACTTTAGAGGCTACTTTCCAATCATTAGTCGTTGGACTAATCTGGGGAGCCTCCATAGATGGTGTATCGTAAAGGCCCAGCTTCCTGGAGTCAGGAAAATGGGTCTTCAGGAGAAGCCCTAGTACTTCCTCGTTGGATGTACAGAAGTCCCCATTGGGAAGTTGTAGGGCTCCCAACCTGCACCGAGGTTGTTTGGCGAGAACCTTGCAAAGCCTTGCTGCTTTCGGCATACTTTCTATCCCGTTGCAGTAGGCCTTCCAGGTGGTCCGTTTAGATCGTCTTCTAGCGTTCTTGTACCTTTGTTGGGACAGTTTATGGTGTTCCCAGTCATCAGGTGAACGAGTACGTTTGGCTATGTTGAATAGTCTACGGGTTTCTCTGCGGAGCCTGTCCAATTCTAGGCTCCACCATGGGTTTGATTTTTTCAATCTCACGACTAGTACGGGGCAGTTCTCCTCATACGATGAAATGATAGCTCTCTGTAGGAAGTCTACAACCAGCTCAATATCGCCCGGGCATTTGGGCTGGTTTGGTGCCCCATGTAGTCTGCTCAAAAGGTCCTGCATTATAAATTTTATCAACAACATATGCATTGTTATAACAACAAACCAGTATAAATTAATGATTTACATTTTTTATGTTCTTTTAAAACTTGCCGCTATATTTGGATTAATGTCGTACTCTAATTGCCGCTCCATAGGAATTAAAAACGTAATTTTAATTTGCAATTTTAAGATGGTATCAGTTTTCGTTATCATATTCTTTTAAAGATTAATTTATGACGAGACCGGTCTCGAGGTTTTTCTTTGTAGGCTAGATTTGCCGATCGGAAATAATTTCCAGGAATTCCTTTGTTAAACAGTTCAGTTCAGTTCAAGAAATGTTTTAAGGCTTCTCTCGGAGGTCGCACGTGGTCACATTCGTTCTAGAACAAAATTAGGTTTGGATTTTGTTTTGGGGTAGAGGGGTAAGTCAGTAGGCACTAGAGTCTTGGGCCGGAACGACGTTTTTTTTGCCTGATAACGGGTCTCTTCGCTGCTACGCTGCTATAACGAGCTTTGCCGTATCGTAGTTTTGCCTTAGGCAAAAAGAGAACCTCGACAAAGTCGGATTTGAATATATATTTAGCAGTGTTAGCCTTGATATAGAGCAATTAAGTGTAATTGTTGTTGTTGTTGTTGTTGTGTGTGTGGATACAAGCGAGTTGATCCCGTGAAAGTTGTGCTTCGTTGTTTAACTAAATTGATCTCGTAAAAGTGGAGGTAAACTAATTTCCCAGGGGCGTACCAACGGATGTTTCGTCCCAAAGCTTTCTGAAGCCGTCTACCTTTCTTTTCCTTCCGGACCAGGAAATAACTCCAAACTGCACCTGCATCTGTTCAACATCTCGACATTGTGCCTGTCTCCGCCTCGTTACTACAAATCAAGGTAAAGAAACTAAGTTTTTTTTGTTGTGATGAAAGTACCAGTTTTTTTGTGTAGTAAAAAAAAAAACCTTTTTTTACGCGTAAATTTGAAACATTTCAAGTCATTGAACCTTTTCGTTGTTTGTAACAAGAGCGACCTTCAGTCGCAGATAGTTGTTTGTATTACTAAATGTAAAAGTTAATTAGATCTATATTGTGTTATTCGTGTAAGCTCTGACACCGCTGGCTCGGTGGTCTTTTGGGACCATTTACGCGCGCCAGTGACGGCGAGTCCCTTTGCTTGAGCGCTCAAATTGACTATCTGTAAAATACAGTTATTAAAAATCACCTTTTGCTGTCATTCTTTTGTATTGTCAATATTTCATTATATGTGTTTTAAAATTCAGTATATCTTTTATTATTTTGTGTTTGTATTTGTTTGTGAATGAATTTTGCAAGCTTCATATATATAGGAGGAGGCACAATAAAGGTGAGTCCGATTCCCGTAAGCGGCTGGCCCTCGGCCTTCCACGAGGACCTACAATCAGCTGTATTTGGAAGGTGGCGCCCACTAATTTTGACCCTCTCTGTACACAACTAGGAAGATTTCCTCCCGTAAGCGGTTTCCGTGAACCTCCCCTACACCTCTGAGCTAAGCTCCTTTTCCCACCTATCCGGTTACAGGTCGACGGAAAAGCTCGTTTGGCTCGTAACAATTTGTTCTATCGTGTAGTGATTCAATAATAATTTGCAAGTTTCATTAAACAGTTTACCATGAATAAATTAATATACATCACTTATAGCAATAAAATAACTAAGAGGATCCTCTCTAGAATATATTAAAACAAAATTTCAATTAAGCGACCAATTAAGCACACTCTGTATGATAATTAGGTACTTTTAAAAAGGGAATTATCAAGGACAATCCGTAATTACTGTTCGTAGGTACAAGTAAAATCTATAGGTTTAATTTAATTGAGTTTAACAAGAAAAAAAGGTTTAAGCAAACATAGGAACGAATCCATAATTCTAATTACCTTACACATTAGTTTATCAGTACTAAGTGTTTCACTAACTATGCAGAAGCAAGACAATAATTCTTGTAAGGCTTGTATTTTCGTTATTATTGTGCAACTATTATAAACAATTAAGATGTGAATACATAAATTGGGAAACCTTCCTTAACATGTCAAGGATAATTACAGCTCATAAAACTGCAAAATTGGAGATACAACAGGCCGTCAAAGACATTTACAGATAGCTCTTATCGTTGTCTTTTATGATATTTGTATGCTAATCTGTTTGTTCTTAGATTCAGTAGAGGTATTTTCTTGTTTATCGCGTTTACTCGATAAAAAGGAGATATGGAGCTTCAAAGTTTTCTTATATCAATTCACCAAAACGTAAATAACTTTAATGTTTCTGGTATGATTTTGATAAAGTTCGTTGTTTTTTGGAAATGTAATAGTCCAAGCTTAATTTCCAGTGACGGAGAATGTGTAAATCTTACCCAGAAGTGAAAAATTTAATTTAAAAATTAATAAATTAGGGTATATTTTCAAAACGAGATGGTTAAACTGAGTTTTTTTTTTGAAACTTCCGGGACAGATTTCAGCCGCCTTGCACTATCAACTGTACTATAAATTACGTTTAAACTAATAACTTTCCAAAACAATGAAGTTTGTTACAATCGGGCAAGAAATATTAAAGATATTTACATTTTAGAGGTTGATATAAAAACTCTTTTCTTTTATTTACTAGCTGATTTAGGCGTTAAATAAATAGGTACGTCGTGTTTCGAATCACCTTGTATATTTGATTTTTTAAATATATTTGAATAGAATTATTGATGAATATTTCTTAAAATTGGCACGAATCTTTTGGTTAATTGTTTGAATTTCGTGATTTTCAGTAGTTGACAGAAATCCAAGCTACTTAATTGATCAGAAATTATGTATTTATTTAAAAAAAGTTTGCACACCAGCCAAAATTTATACATTTTCTTTTAAGAAATTTATTTCTTACAGTAATACAGTAATTTTACTGCTGGGGGATTTCTCTTACATCATACTAATATATTCAAACTTAAGCGATACTACAGTTCTAGGTTAAAAAAATCGACTTTTCATATCTAAATTATTTGCACAAACCAACATTATAGTATTGGAAATTCCCAATATTTACATTATTTATAAATGTTGACTATGGCTGTTTTCGTAATTTTCCACAAACAGGTATACAATATTTAGTAACAATGTCCTACTCTCAATGTATCATACTAATCCTTATAAAGAGTAACTATCTGCGGAAAAGGAATTTTAATTTCTAGATGTTTGCTGTTATTTTTAAGTTAGTAGAAGCTTACTTAAACGTTTTGTTTGGGAAGCTCATTTGGAACAGTATATAAAATGTGCCGAGACTAGTATTTTTATATAATTATGCTTTGTTTTGGCGGTATGTTTTAAAATCAGCTACGGCTGGCTGGTTTTTCTGCTTGAACAAAGAGATTGAATCTAATCACTTGAGGTGTACAAATATTTCGTGATTAGTGAAAATAGGGTGGAGTTAAATTTATTCTTGTAATTATGTTTTACACCCGCTTTCTCCCAACAACACTCGACGAAAAAATCCAAGTAAATATAAACGAACGTGAATATCTTAGTTGAGAATACTAATATCGTTTTATACCGATAAAATTAACACAGTTGCCCCTTCACGCTCGTGAAGATTCACCGTCCCAACAAGAACTCTGTGCTCCAGTTTGCCGTTTTTGGTTCTTTAGTTCGCCGTTATTCTCTCATTGCTTCGAAAAAATCCTTATGGTGTAATCTGTTGAAACGTCCAGTTCTTGTTACTTGTTTGGATACAACTGCCGTTAGCATAGTTTCAATCGGGTCTCCAACAAGCGAAAATAAACCTTTTTTGAGGAAGCGGAAAAGGTTGATTTTCGCTTGATCGAAACTCCCTGGAAGAGACGAATGCTAGGCTGACGTTAGTTATATCCAAACAAGTAAAAAACAACTGGACGTTCCCACAGATTGCACCATAGGGATTTTTCCGAAATAATGAAAGACTGACGACGAACTGAAAAACCAAAAACGATAAACTGGAGCACAGACTCCTTGTTAGATCGGTGAATCTTCACGGACATATTAAAAGGAGTAACCGTGTTAATTTTATCTGTATAAAACGATAAGAGAAACCTCACTTCTCAACTAAGTTATTGACTTTTGTTTATATTTACTCCGATTTTAGTTTTTGTTGGGAGAAAACGACTGTAATGCATAATTAAGAGTAAATTTAACTCCACCCTATTTTCACTAATCACGAAACCTCTGCTTCAATCTCTTTGTTCAGCAGAAAATCAAGCCATCCGAAGCCGTTTTCTAAAACATACCGCCAAAACATAGCATAATTTCTGGAAATGCCTCCAAAAACACTGAAATCAATATAAAATATCAGCCATAACTTTTGTGATAACCTGAAAGTGGCGTAAGATTCGTTATTTATTGAATAAAATAATGAAATAAATTGAGCGAACATGGAAATTAAACGCAGAAAAACCAGACGAACACCGTAACCCTACTAAATCCTGTACTTTAAAGGAAGTGTGATAAATACAAAAATTTAGACATCGTATGTGTTCCAGTGTAAATTATGTTTTAATTTTTTAATGATCTATAAATGCACTAGTTATGCGGCTCGACAAAATTTATATACTGTTTCGTAGAGCGTAGCCAAATGGTTCAAGTAAGTTTCTATTAATTTAAAACTAGCAGAAAACATCTAGAAATCAAATTTTTTCTGCGGATAGTTACTTTTTATAAGGATTAGTATGATACATTGAGAGTAAGGCATTGTTACTAAATATTGTATACCTGTAGCGACCCATTTCAATGTTTGAGTTACCACAACTAGTAAAGGTATAAGCAGTTGTGTGAAACGACTGCTGCTTGCAATTTTCACAATTTAGCACTCTAAATTGAAATTCGTTCGCTGCTTTTTAATACTAGAAGCATAAAATGCGCACGTAACAAGCAATTAAAGTGCAAACTTTAATGATCTGAATCTGAATAGGTTCCCGGTCTAGACAAGCACTGGCAAAGCCCATTATTATAGTTTAATGAATGCTTCGCAACTACCGTAACTGTTACTTTTAACGAAAATAAGTAAATTTTTGCATAGAAGCTCGTTAAATATTTCATAGCGTAAATGTGTCTGGGAAAAAATAGTCCATAATTGGGTTCCTGAATTAAACACTGCTATTCCCACATATTCGTATTTATAAGCGAGTCTTATTTTAATTAATGAAAAATAACAACATAAAAGATTTGGAGGAATCGTCGTTCCTTTTGGCAAACGAACCAATTGTATCTAAAAAGTAAGAAGCAATTTCTAATTAATTAGAAAAACCGAAATACGAATTGAAGAAATTTACAGCTGTGACAGCTAATAGTAAATACAATCTATTGGTCGTATTACTCCATCACAATTGCTTGAAATTCTGAGAGGACTTACATTTCTCATCATAAGTAATACCGAACGCCTTCAATCCTTCGGTATGTTTATTAAGCAAGTACGTATTTCTATCACTTATTGTGCGCAGTTGTTAGCAGTTTTGAAATCGATATCAGTAAACAATTAGAAGAGCTTGAAATATAAAGACTTATATCCATGCCATGTACAGAATATTTAATAATATACCAGATTAATGAAAGGATATTATTATTATATTAACCTGTAAAAAAATAATTATTTCTTGAACTTTAACTACATTTTTGGTATAGGTTCACTCCATAAAAAACAATTAAGGTAAGTTCTTCTGTAAAATCGATAATCAATTATTCACGCATTTTCTAATGCGATCATTAACATGAATTTAACATGAAACTTGAAAGATAATTAAGAGAAATACTTATTATGGTATGAGCATTGCTGTCTTACAAAAAGGCTCTTATAAAGATAACTTAACTTATTACTAATTTGATTAAAGCTATATTTATGCTGCACTTTGCAAAAACAGATTTGTTTAACCACATTTGGATTGAATACTTACTCCGCCTGCGACACGGATGAGTAGTTTTGTCCTTGTCGTTGCCGGTCCCAAGCCCGGGGAAAGGAGGAGGGTTGTGGCGTTAGACTAGCAACCTAGCCCACGTAAAAAATAGAAACCAAATGCTGAATGGAATATTCGTTTCAAGCAAACAGTCTCCGGGCGGAAATCCACACTTTCGAGAATGGAAGGAACCCCATAGGATACGGAGGGGGCAATTCTGCGTCTGTGAAGAGTAATGCCAAAAATGTCAATATTAAGAAGCCCGATCGACCTCAAAGAAGCCGAACACAACGGAAGTACTGGACAATGAATATGGGAACATGGAATATACAAGGACTAGCAACAAAAACACAAGAAGTATTTGCCGAGATAAATGAAATGAACATTGACATCATTGCTTTGACAGAAACAACAAAGAAAGGAACGGGAATAGAGAAAGTAGAACAATACTTACATATGGGGAGCGGAGTCTCAAAAGACCAGAGAAGAAAAAGGAAGTTTCTATGGTTATTAAGAAGAGATATAGAAAACATAAAATAAGTTGGGAAGCAGTAGACGAGAGGATTATCAAAGCTAACCTCGATAGTTTTAGATATAGAATGGAAATATTAGGAATATACGCACCTAACGAAGACGACAACCCCACGAACAAAAACCAATTCTATAGTAAAATATACGATATCATAAATGAATGTGGAACGCGAAGAGAGTTCTGCTACTGGGCGGTTTCAATGCGTGGGTGGAGTGCAAGGTAAGCACAAGGAAATACATACATATACTTTTAAGGAACACACACGACAACGAAGAACAATAATTGATTACGTTATAACTCGAAAGTACTCTAGTGGTAGAGTTCAAGATGTTAGAGTTTATAGAGGCCCGACATGTGGAACCATTCATTATTTAGTGAAAGCTAAAATAGTGTTTTCACCCAAAGGGCAAAACAAAGTATTAAAACCACAACAGACAGAAAAAGTAGAACAAGCCAGATACAACTTACAGAGCCTACAACAAATTAACGTTCAATATTTGTATCAAAATAGATTAGACCAAAAACTTATCGAAAACCTAGAAGGATCAAACACAGCGTTGTATGAACATCTAAGAGCAGGCATACAAAACGCCACAAACGAAGCCTTAGGAGAATATGTTAGAGAAAATCCAAGAAATAATTGGATAAACGTGGACTTCCTGGAGGAAATATGTTACAAAAAAGAATTATACATGAAATGACTTAACACCAAAGTAGACGAAGAGAGAAATGCCTAGAAGATCCAACAAACCAGAGTAAGCCAATTAATAAAAACTGCGAAACAACAAACGTGGGAAAAAAAGCGTAGAGAAGTGGAAATATACATAGGAGGAAGGAGAATGACAGAGATATGGAAATATATAAGGAATGTAAAATCGACACATCGAGAAAAAACAAAATACAAAATATTCCTGCCGAAGAATGGAAGCAATACTATCAAAAACTACTTACAGGGACAAGACCCATATTCCAAGAAACCACACTTCGAGAAGAAAGAGCGGCTGATATTAATTACATGGAAATACAAGAAGAACAGGTGATTAAAACGATTAAAGAAATGAATAGGTGTATAAATGAGGAAAATGTACCAGAAGAATCTCCAATACATAAGAAAGGAAAAGAGACACCTACGACAACTATCGAGGAATGGCAGTGACAAGTACTTTTAGCAAAATATATGGACGAATTGTACGAGACAATTGAACAACAATATCAAACTGAAGAATCGGAAGAACAAAGCAGATTTAGGGCAGATAGATCATGTCTTGATAACCTGTTTTGTGTAACACAATTATTGCAGAAAAAACTGACAACGGCAGAGAGCTACATCCGTTATTTCTCGACATATCAAAAAGGGTAACGTACCTCTAATGAAACTGTGGAATGTATTGGATAACATGTGACGCCTAGTTGACCGACGACGACGCTAAAGTTTAATTACCATCAACAATCTACAAAACAACAAATTTATAAGCAAGGTCCAGATATCACGGACAAGGGTCGACCAGCTGCAATCGAAGAAGGGTGATTCGAAATGTAATCCTAGGCGCCACCTGTTTAAAAAAAACCCTTTCCTCCTCGAGGATGACTCTGGTAAACAGGAACCTTCCTGGAGAACGGACTTACCTTGCTGGATAATACTAAAAACTTATTTTACAAGACCCAATAAAACACAAGAGTAATCGACAGAATTCCAAAATATAATAATCGAAAAAATTAATTATTCAATACAGACAAGATTATATAAGAATCTTGACAATACAAGTTGTCACGAATGAATAACACATAAAAAAAAATCAAAATATCAACCCTAAATTGCATATATGTACATAAATATATACATATATATATATATATATATATATATATATAAATATATACATA
>JABXWE010060940.1:0-10871 GCA_014611495.1 Limonius californicus
CTTGTTTTATATGCTCTCAAACGTTGATTAACTATTATAGAAACACGTTGTATGTTACTTTTGGTCCATACATTTAATTAGAATAATGAGGGTGTCTCAGAAACAATGGGCCAGCGTTTAGTCATAGATTCTTTAGGTTAAAATAAACCTATTGAACCTAATATACCTTAGGCAGAAAGTTCTTCCTTAAGAAGTTATAGGGCCTTAAAGTTCAATTTTTTATTTTTTCTTTTTATTGTAATTTCCACAAACCTAAAGATATTTCTTTCAAATTTGGTACACATACTTATCAGTATGTAGTAAAGTGGCAGTAGCATTTTCATAAACCAGACTTACCTTTAAGAGGCACTTAACCTACCACTCAAATCTTATATTAGCTCTAACTTTGTTCTTAGTGGAAAATTTTGCAGTTTTCTATAACATCAAAGTATTTAATTGACTTAACATTGTTCTTTACTGTAGGTTTACAAGCACTACCCATTGTTTCTGCGATCATGGCTACCTGATAATTGTACTTCCTAACGACAACCCAAAACTCGGGACAAGCATTTTAAGGCAAACGGTTGCCTCTACGCGTATGAACTAAGAGTACCTTATTTTTGTACTTTTTAATTCTCTTTCAGAAAATATCATACAATACATACAAATAAACCCGTTAGAAACAAATTTGAAAATTGTGCAAGTACCCTATTATCAGGTAGCCATGACCACAAAAACAATGGGTAGTGCTTGTTACAACAGAAAAAAAAACAATGCTAAGTCAATTAAATACTTTGGTGTCATAGAAATTTTATTTTAAATTTTTGTTTTGTGTTTACGAAAATGCCGCGACTTAATGAATTCTCCAATGCTGAAATGAGAGATACGGTTTGCGTTTACGCTCAAAAAATAAAATTTCTATTACAGCAAAGTATTTAATTGATTTAGTATTGTTTTTTTTTCTGCAGTAACAAGCACTACCCATTGTTTTTGTGGTCATGGCTACCTGATAATTGCACGTCCTAACGGCAACTCAAAACTTGCACAAGCATTTTAAGGCAAACGGTTGCCTTTACGCGTTTGAACTAAGAGTACCTTATTTATGTACTTTTTAATTCTCTTTCAGAAAACAAAAGAAAACTGCAAAATTTTCCACTAATAGCAAAGTTAGAGCTAATACAAAATTTGAGTGATAGGTTAAATGCCTCTTAAAGTTAAGTCTGGTTTATGAAAATGCTACTGCCACTTTACTACATAGTGGTAAGTATGTGTACCAAATGTGAAAGAAATATCTTTAGATTTGTGGAAATTACAATAAAAAGAAAAAATAAAAAATTGAACTTTAAGACCCTATAACTTCTTAAGAAAGGACTTTCTGCCTAAGGTATATTAGGTTTAATCGGCTTATTTTAACCTAAAGAATCTATGACTAAACGCTAGCCCACTGTTTCTGAGACACCCTGTATGTAAATATATATTTAAGCAGTGATATACATAAATTGCACATTTCGCGATTTTTAATGCATAAGTCCTCTAGTGATAAAAAAAGTTCTTATTCTTTTTCAAAAATAGTCCAGGAGTAGCTGGCAATAAATTTTGCAATAGAGCGCATACCAAAAGCTCGCTGTGTCACTGAAAACTTTATTTTGCAATAAATTTCGAATAGCTGCCGTATTTCATTTTTACTTAAGCCATTATTTATACTATACGTTCGGCTGTCCCAACATAAATGCTATACCATTCTATTAAAAAAAACACATAACTAGGTAGATGTTAAATGGTTTTGAAATAATTCAGATATCTCAAACGAATAGCCAAAGAAAGCAAGCAAGTAATTGTTTTTCTTTTTCTCAATTTCCGAATATTAAAAGTACAATCTATAGCTCGTTTTGTTAAGCGAAATTCTATGCTAACACAAAAAGCACCGGAAGCAAGAGCTCCGGAAAATGAATTTGGAACGAACATTTGTACAGTGAAATATCGGACCGAGCACCTATAATTTAAAAGTATAATTTAATCGACAAAGTTCCGATCTGATAAAACAGGTGTGTTAAAATGTATTGAAAACAATTGGGCCCCTTTGGTAAGGGCGGCCGCAGAATGGAAACGCGGGCGGTCTGAAAGGAAAGGCAAATGAATAAAGGATGAATTGACATGAAACGAAGTATTTTACGAGCACCTCCACGAATAACCTTCAAGATTTCCCATTTACCGATATTAAACTAAGGAATAACGGACGAGTACAAATGAGGCTGGCTTGAATAAATAATGAAACGTATTGTAAAATAATCAGGATAATGATAGATGCCTTATCCATTATATTTGTCACTTGCAAATAATTTAAAAGCTTTAAGGACTTCTGCTGAATTATCAACATCTAAAACTTCAACACTTAGATTTCAGAGAGTAAATCTGAACCTTGAAAACCAATTTAAATTAATGAACCGCATTTCGTTATCCTAAATTATTTTTAATTTTAACAGTTTGCGTTACATTAATCTACGGGTTCACACACGCACAAATTCACAGAAACTGGCGTGAAAGTAAGCAATTTTTAAATGCAAATTTGCCATATTTAATTCAACACGAACGCGTTTTCAACCCTAAAAGAGACTCACTGTTGTACGAAATTTTCCGAATTTGCCAGACAATTTCGTTTTTGCGCTAACATTCCTGAATTCATATTTTCATTTTACTACTTCAATTAACAAATGGTATTACAAAATTGAATAAGTAGAACATTCCAAATTGTGGGCTTGCTATAATTAGTATATTTATTCGTATGTAAGCCCATCTGAATCAATAAACATTTAATCATAGTAATTGTCGCTAGAGGCGAACTCAAACATAGAACATAAAATTGTGATGAAGATTTTGGAGAAAAGTAAATATATTTATTTTGTATGTTGGATGCAAATGGTTTACATTGAGAACTCCGTCAGTTTTACACGTTAAACTTTTATTGTTAAATAATTAGTTTTATTTTAAATTAAACACTACTAAACTAACAGTTGGAACAATTTTTTAGAATTGTTAAAAAGCCTTTTTTAATCATGCATTAAGGGTATCTACCGCTAAAATCATATATAACACGTAATAATACTAAAATGTCAGAGCAGCATAAGAAAAGAAAAGTTGTTTTCCCAACCTGGAACAACTAGAATATCTTTAAGAGGAGAGATTCAACTAAACCTCTGAATCACGGCTCTACCTCTAACAAAAAAAAACAACTTTTGGCTCATGTAAGTACAGACAAATTATTTAAATTGCGTACATGATATATTTAGAGTTACTTTTATTCTCAGTCTCTTTAAAGAGGTGTGTTAAGAAAAGTTAAGTATAACAGATTGGTCTTGTTTCGTAACATACTAAAAGGTTTCAAAACGTGAAAAACTAAACCACGCAGTTTCAAAAATAGCAAAGTACCTACTGTCTAACAGTATTGTAATACATGCATATAAAAGTAATAGTTTTGACGGGCAATCATTCCTTAAAAACCAAAGAGATATTTATGCAGATAATTAATCCAAAATAAATAAGTAAACAATTAGCTGGGGGAAACCTTATTTTTAAATTTTATAGATGTGGAACTAGAGCTTCCTGACATACTTAACATGAGCAATGAGCAACATGTTCACTTAGGTTGCTGCGCCGCTAAAACGAATCTCATTACGGAACAGACAACTCTTGATAGACATTTGTTCAAACTTACGGATTTATATTCCAACTCCTAATAATTACACACTCAATGTTCACAACTTCTTCATACTTAATATGTTCGCATAATTATAACCCCAAGTTCCCTATTAAATCATAAACCCCAATGTGGTTATGACTCTGAAAGCGCATATTGACCATAACGTCATCAAATTCCTAAACCACACTTTATTTATAAAGTTCGTATCATATTATTATCTCCCAATCAGCACTACAATGATAACGACCGCTTCCTCATAACTCACAAACGCCCAATGTCATAATAACTCCCAAAGCACACTTTAAGCATGATACTCAATGTAGTTCACAAGGAGCATTTTTAACATAACGCCCAATGTCATCACAACTCCAAAAGTGGACTATACGTATAACGCCCCTGTCATATTAATTCCCAAAGCGCCCTATGATCATACAGCTCAATGTCTTCATAACTCCCAAAACTCATATTGGTTATGACCCCCAATGTCATCGTAACTCCCAATGCGCACTATAATTATAATTTTTTTTAATCATAACTCCTAAGGTGCTCTTTGATCATATCCCTCTATGTCATCATAACTTCCAAAGCACATTTTAATCAGCACGCCCACTGTCATCATAACTCTCAAAAGCACTATAATTATAACGCCCATGTCATTATAGTTCCCAAATCCAATACTGGTCATGGCGTCCAATGTCTTCACAACTTCCAAAGCACATTTTGACTTCACGCCCAATGTCATCGTAACTCCCAAAACGCACATTGGTGATTATCAATATCCGCGTAGCGAAAGCGGGCTTTGAGCACAACGCTCAATTTTTAGTTATCTTCTATCTTTGGGAGTCTCATTGAGCATCAGGATCAAACCAACGACATGGGAAATATGATTATATGAAAACAATAGGCATGGAACTTATGGAGGATTAGTATCTTTGGGTTATGACTTATGACTATTGGGAATTATGATCAGCCCCAAAGTTACGCTGTGATTCACTAAAATATTTAGTTTCACTTATTCACAAATGAAATTCCGTAAATTCATTCATTCATTCAATATCATGAACCTCGTTGGTACCTGTGCCGAGGCGATGTGAGGCAAAGCTAAGCTAGTTTGTGCTATACACAACAGGGCCCGACTCTACGGGTCACTGTGTTTATGCGAAACCGTGCTTGGTTTGCCTGTTGTGTGTGAATGTTTTTTGTTTATGGTCTTGTTAATCCTCTAATGCGACCGTAATACGAGGAGTACCATTAATTTGATCCCCAATCAAATGGCAATCCATGGCAAATGATGACCGGGACCCAGTACCGACCACCCAGGGAATTTCCGACCCTGGAGGGGTTCGGACCGGGAAGCCTTAAAGCTTGGCTCCTCTACAACTAAGCCATCCCCGCCCCTAATTCCGTATTATATAAATGCTAAATATATTTTAATTTTCCTTGCAGTTTGTACAAAATTTTATTTATATCACATTCTTTTTAGACTCATTTAGCTCACTAAATTCTAGAATTTTCAGTCAATATAATGATGTATGTAATCACTGTTTCCAAATTGCGAAAGTTGTGAGAGAAACATGGTAGAGAAGTAACAAATTGCTGTAGAAAACAAAACTGGCGTAATTGAAGACTACGAGTAGAAACGCAAAAATCTTAAAAAATGGAAGCGAAGTAATGTCAATACTGATATAAAAAAACGGAAACAATTACTGGGAGAAACAAGGCCGCCCACCCTTAACTACCGGATACACAAAAATAGCTTTCAAAAAACCCGGTATGATATGCAAATATTTTACATTGACAAATTATGTCTACAATATGGGTCTCGGGTAGTTACCTTGCAAATTAATTTATTTACGAAGGCATTAATTCGTTCTAAAAACAATTGACACCTTAGGGTAATAAAATTTCAACCGTACCTATTCTTCCACCACACTTTTATTTGCTTAACTTTAAAGCTTTATGGAAATCGTATAACACACGCGACGCGTTTTAAACCCAAACTAAATTTTTTAAGCTGAAGAATAAATTTAGTTTTACACCTAATCTTGATACCACAAATCCGATAGCTCAAAATATTAGCTATCCCATACACCTACTAAGATTGCTTGAACAATTAATGAATTTCGTGATAAAGCTATAATGTATTCAATTTCATTAGATTGTACATTTGCCCTTTCTACGTAATTGCTTCCTAAAAAACGCACTTATTTCAGCACTCCAACAGTTTCTTCATGCCACATTTTAACAATTTTCCAGCAACGCTCTCGTTTTGTAGCATTTGAAGCTTTGCTCCTGAAAGTAATTTTTTCGTGCTCTTCAAGAGAGAAGTATATATTTCAAAATTTATCATCTTAACCACACAGTATACGGTCAAGCACTATTTTGTTGCAATGCAGATCACCCTCTTGTTTCGCAGTTTTTCCGATAATACTAGACTGTAGCACTTCTCAGTACTACTTCGACAGAGAGAATTTATTAAGATTATTTATTCATAGTCCCAAAAAGTATTCGCTACTACCTTTCCAGCACGGCGAGCAGTCCGAACTTAACGGGATGTTCATCACTTTACAAACACCGTTGTTTTGTTTTCCCCTTAGTTTCGGGGTTGAAACATGTAATCCACCTCTCATATGTTATAATTCCTTTCTAGAAACTGCTACATACCGTTTTATAAATTCTCTTAGTGCCCATCAAACAGAAAGTTTGCCTCACATCACCTCGACTAAGCCATGGGCCTAAACGGAGCCCGCCACTTGCTCGTGTCTGTTTGCTCCGGCGGGCAAATGCGTGATAAGCAATTTATTTTGAAAATAAAATATTATCTACAGACATTTAGTACTTGCTGTTGGTAATTCTCAAAATCTTTCAATTGCTCTAAAGTAAGGAATATTGATGGACGAAACAGGATTGTCTGTTGTTACATTTGAATTTATATAAGTAACTACGTATATCAGTGGACCATTTCAGAAAATTGCATCGTGCTTAATTTTTTAATTAGAAAGTTTAGCAAAAAAAAAACGAACCTAACGTCCGTTTCCAACAAACTTTTCGCAGGAGCTTATTTATCTTCATAGCCTCTTAATATACCTCCAAGTTTAGATTTTAACATTGCACTAGTGGTTTCTACGATATCCACAGTCAGAAAAATATCTTCTTTGTGTTCTTGGTATATAAACTAATATAACCTTAAAATCTCAAAAACTTTTTTAAAGAAGTTAATACTCCCTATACATCTGGTATCTAAAAATAGAAGTAAAGGTATAGATTATAAAGCAGAAGACGCGCTGAATAATTCAACTAACAACAGTACCTAACAAAAAAAAAGTTGTTATTCTGTATTGATGCAGTTATACATGGTACTACGAAAAAGTTAAATGAAGAGTTAACGGTTGGCGAGCAACGCTCCCAGCGAGCAATCGGTGGCGAGCAAATGGCGGCGAGCAACTTGAGGTGGACAAATATCAAATATAATTTTTAGATATTGAATAATACAGTAATTCTTCAATCTTCGTCAATGAATTTCAACGCGGCAACATTTTTGTCGTTAACTGCAGTTTGAGTCTTCCAACTCTTGAATTATCATCGTTACTTTCTTGTCCACTTATGAAACGATCTGACGATATACGAGCTATACCTTTGGATTACCCTTTTTCTTTAAAAGACCCTCGGAATTTTCATCTTTTTCTCTGTGAATGTATAACCTGATAAATTTTTTACTTGTAGCACTTCAAAACTATTAACAGCGCTTGAAACAAAGATCATAAAATTTTACGTAAGACAATGTTCGACAGAAAACTCTTTAATACACGATCAACTGTAAATAATTATCAACTTTTTTTCTAAAATTAAATAGTTTCCTTCCCGCTTCGGTATGTGGCATCCTCTTACCATTAAATATACACAAAATTAATATTTTATTAACAGTTTCTGATAGTATTTCTTTTAATACACGTAATTTGGGGATGTAAAGTAATGTCTTCCTAATCATTTTTCTAATTGTCAGTATGTTTCATAAATTTTATCATTTTCAAATTTATTACGATCGACTGACTTTAACGTTTATCTTTTATTAAAAAGTATAGTAGTCACAATCGTTCAGTGTTTAATGAATGGTTGTCTTCAATCAACATTAGTTTTAAGAGTTTTTCTTTGCCTTTCTGTCTCAGTTTATATAGTATAATGTAGTTGCGGACATTTAAACAATGTCCCATAATTTCTAAGAATGTCATTACCCACCAGGAAAGGTAAAAATTTTTCCACGTTAGCTGATCAATCTATATAATCACCACTGTAGATAAGTACTTCTAAATCAAATCCAAACTTAAACGTATTACCAGGGTTGCGTGTAAAACTTACGAAAGGTTTTAAATAGGTTGTTCTACAATATATACTATAACAAACGTGAAAACAACTAGACTTCTGTTTATTTTTTAATCTTACTATCAATTTTATAAGATATTTTCACTCTTTGTAATAATTTGCATGTTATTATATATTCAATAGATACTCTACACGCATTCAGCATAGTCTAAAACAAATACTTATGGGAAAGTTTTAGAGTTCTTAATTACATTTCCTATGTGAACCTATAATACAATAGACGCCCCTCTGTGGAAAGTAACGGGAAACTACCACAGAGAACACATTTCCCTTGTACAGCGAACATGCATTTCCGGTGGATGTTCATCGCCTGCACTCAGTTTGAGTATAGCCCTACAAGAAGA
Organism: Limonius californicus; assembly: GCA_014611495.1. Classification (NCBI taxonomy): domain Eukaryota; kingdom Metazoa; phylum Arthropoda; class Insecta; order Coleoptera; family Elateridae; genus Limonius; species Limonius californicus. Next base: position 8,401 of record JABXWE010060940.1, read on the forward strand.
ATATTTGAACCTATAAATAAATAAATATGATCAAGTTCTGCTTCGAATAAGAATTTCTATAACAACGACAGGGAAGACACAAGAGCAAAAGAAGATTTTTCTCTCGACTTGCATTAGTTATAACAAAATTCAATGACTCCTCAACAATTATAATTGTTTTAATATTCAATCTTGTCAGTAATCAATAAGATAATCCTCGGATTATTCTACCCATTTCTAAAATTTCATTTTAAATCTAAAGAAATGTTTTAAATTTATTATCTAACAAAAAACAGGGTAAAAATTAAGAAAAAAAGTATCACGGATTACTCTTAGAGGTCTTCCTCTGCTTTAGTTATTAAAAATTCAATTTTAAATACAATTTGTGTTGTGTTGTGGCGAACCTAATTTTTATTTCTCTTTACATAATCTACATCGCAAACATTCATTATTACAGTGTACCTAAATCACCTGACATTTGGTCTGAAATTGCTCCTAATGAGACACAATGAATAATTAATTATGAGAACTGCGGAATTTCTAAGTGAGCTTAGCGAACCCAATTATGTCAAGATACTTTTGTAAACATAACACGTAACCAGAGCTACTAAATCCATACGGTTTGTCGAAATTGTGATAAGCAGCTCCAATAAAGCGGGAAATTTAAAGAATAAGAATTAGTTTGATAACTTAATATCACACATTTTCATTGCAAAGAGTGCCGTATATAGCTATGTAATATTGCACAATTTACCGAGTTTTACAAACCATCAGGGTTTCACAATAAATTCCATTAAGTTATTTAAAAATATAGATACCTTTCTCCGGGGTAAATTATAATTCTGTTACAATTTACGGTGTGGTTTCAGTGGATTCAACACAAATAAAACACAAACATTTTGATTTATTAAAATATGTACTTCATTTTGCTAGACATGAGATGAAATATTGCTTTTGATATCGTATACTGTAATGCACTTTTTTATGTAAACACAATAGAAAATTTTACTTTTTGGAAATTATTTCGGTTCGCTCCTCAGACACTTATAATGTAGACAAACTGAATAATCTTATATCTGTTATTTGGATTAAATAATGTAATAAGTATAGATATAGATATTAAGTTTTAATTGTCTTCACCATCGACTGATCCGCGATTTGTTTAGTTACGACCGCTTGATGAACAAGGTCCATTAACAAACTAAGCAATAATAAATATATGAAAAGCATGTTACTTTTATTTTTAAACAATAGTTCTATCTAAGAGTGGACATTCGTTCATTCATATTTTTTATTACAGCAAAATGTTGTTAAAATTATGTTAAAATCTACACCAAAAGGATGTATCCTTTAACTTTCACTCAAATCCACTAAAAATTCGTATGAAAGTTTTTTTTCACCATCTGACCCTCGCGGATATTTAATCTTTTAAAATGTGCTTCACACACACACTAAGAAGTCAAAAATTGTATGTACACATTCTTGGAAAACGATATTTTGTTTTCTTAAGTACATATCTCAACACAGCTTACTTAGTTATTTTGTTTGAAGATAGCACCAAACAGACCGTGGAGCGTAGCCAGCGGGTTCAATTATAAGTTGGTATTTCCTTAGTTTTTAAAATATTATTTAAAAAAATTCTATAGCCTGTACTATTTCTGTTCATCAAATTCAATTTTAAGGAAACGAGCGCTTGTTACAAATAATTAGAAGCTTTTATTACGTATAAATTAGGGCATATTTTTGTATAATACATATATAGGGTGTTCTATAACTATAACAATAAATCGGTTATCTGAAAATCGAAACTTTTTTGTTACAAGGCTACTACTCAAAATAAGATAGAATTGGAAGAAGCAAAGTGTATGAGATACAAAAAAAATAAGAAAAGGTGACACAAAATTGTTAAAAGTTGTGAAAATAGAATAAAAATCAACCTGCGTTTATGATACGAGAGCAGCCTGTTAAGTTTTTACAAACGACCACCAGGAGGCGCTGTTGATATGTGTCATTACTACTTTCATAAAATTTTATATTTGTTATTGTGAAAACAGTAGCCGAGTAGTTTGTTTACAGTGAACGTTTAAAAAAGCCACTTTTGGTAATGAAGCACCATCAGAAAAAACTGTTTACAATTGGTTTGCAGAATTTCGTCGTGATCGTGCGTCCTTCAGTGATGAATTTCGTGAAGGTCGACCAAAATCGGTTCTTATTCCAAAAAATATCCATGCTGTGCGCAACATGATTGAAGAAGATCGGCATGTAACTAACAGTGAGATAGAGACATCCTTAGGCACATCGAAGACTCCAGTACATTCGATTTTGCATGAACCTTTACCTGTGAAAAAGATCTGTTCCCGATGGATTCCGCATAATTTGACCGAACGTCAAAAAAGGCTCGTGTTAATTGCTGTAAAGAAATGCTCAAAAAATTCGACCTAGGAACTGCAAAATCCGTACACAACATCGTAACAGGTGACGAAACTTGGATA
>JABXWE010060944.1:0-15398 GCA_014611495.1 Limonius californicus
TGACTGCGCATTTTCGAAAAAAAAAAAAAAAAAGCTTCACTATATTGGCTAAATTAGTTTTATCTCTTACCATTTCTGAGATCCCAATGGTATACTACTCAATTTGACAAACCTTGTATTGTCTTAATTAAGACTGTAAAAAGTTTCATTTAAAAATTTTAAACAATCTTCAGGAAATTCAAGAAAGTGATTTGCAGAAAAACGATATTTACAAGAATATATATATATAGGATCACAAGTAGTTTTTATTAAGAATGCACGGAATAAAAGTAATAAAGAATAAACAAATGGAATATTTAATAATCTTAATCAAAAAGTCATGATGTACTTCATTACATGCGAGCATCAAATTTATACGATCACCCAGTCTAGTACATTATCTCAATACAGTTCTTTTTCTGAAACTACTTTATAGTACAAATGTTTGCATTTTCTATACGTAACTATACTTGAAAGATAAGGCAACTGATTAGCAATCAAAAATTACACAAAAGCAAATAAGGAAAAAGAATTACTCTGCCCCTTAAATCTTTGTACTGAAATGAGAGATGACATTTAATTTCATTTTAAACATATCATCCAACTGTCATTTAATAAGCTTATTTTGAAAATAAGCAAGGTTAATTCAGCTTACACTAGAGTAGTGTATGTTTTCCTATCAACATCCGATCCATTAATGACCTTGATACATGCAACATCAATTTCAAAATCTGTCTCAAGGTGATTTCCAAGCAGATTCTGTAGATTGTTTCAATTTATTGTTGCCCCCTACATTTTTTTATGGAATACCTACCCAATTCTTTTATCAAATATGATTACTGTACTTCTAGTTAAAAACAAAAACGGAAAAATAAAAAACTTACAATAATGATATCTAAATTGGCAGCAAGATGATCAGGTAACGTTCGTTTTGAAACTTCTTCTTCCGGCATTCCATTAAATCTATCATGCTTTTTCCTTTCTTTAATAGGCCTAGGTATTCCTCCATTTACTGCTATATTTGGATCTCCCCTGAATAAAAGAAAGCAACTCATAGAGATATTTTTTAATAATCAAATTTTCTCACGCTGTCTATTAAAATGCATCTTTACAAAGAAACTTACTCTTCTGTTTTGATTTTCTTTTTCCTTCCACGTTTTTTAGGCCCAATTGCAAGCGGGTTGATAGGTTGCGGTGTAGTCATGAAGCTTGGAGGTCCCTGTTGTATGGGGAGCATTGGCATGGGGTCATCATCAATGAAACTATACGGATCTTCAAGTTTTTCGCACTTAACTTCATGGTTCGTATTGGCAGTGTTTGAAAGCAGCATATCAGCGCTGGTTTCATAACCATCATCATGCGGCTCTAATTTCATGTTCCTACGAACATAACAATGAATTTACTTGAAAATACATTTAAAAGTAAGGAAAGTCAATAAAATTGCACAAATCCTCTGCAATTTAGCATTCAAGGCCTAAAGGGATGTTCTATTTGAATTTATTTTGAAATTGTGCAGCAACCTTAGCAGTGAAGGTAATTTGGATGTGTAAACACATAAAAAAATGCTGGGGAACTTTAAACTTTTTGTTGCATAAGGGTATGACTATCTAATTATTAGATTATTAGTTGCACCTATGAATATATATGTATACATATATGTGTATGTGTATATATACATATGCACACATACATATGTAGGTGTGTGTGTGCGTATATATATAGATGTAATATACATATAGGCATATTATGTGTAACACAAGACGGATTATTTTTATTAATTTCGAGGGTACAGCGTTTACAACGATTTATTTTAGTAATTAAAACGAAACTGTAAAATGTCTAGACATGAGATGAAAATAAATTGAAAAATTTACAAAAACATTTTATAACCAGAGATAAAAGTCGGAGGATAACGAACAGATAAATTCAATGGTAAACAGTTTCGAGGCGAGTTTAATGTTTACACTCGAATTTGGCATGTGGAAATGCATTTACTCACAATTTGTATTTATTAGCAATGGACACGGGGTGAGTGTAGGTGCCATAGGACAATGGTCCAGGTCCTAGACCGGAGGCAGCTGAGTCAGGTGTACTTGCACCGCCACCGCCCGCCTCCATAGTCGCTCCTAGGAGTGTGGTGGATTCACGGAAAAGAGTGGCCACCTGCATTTGGAGACCGTAGGTGGCCACACCGAGCTCACGCTAGCTCGGAAAAAGCACACCTGCACGCACTTTACATGTACATCCGCACTTGCTTTGTAAAAACCCGACAACAACCTCACCCTTTAAAAATAGTCTCTACTCTGTGATTGGTTCAATGAACGTTTCAGAAAAATCAATAGAATGTTATCCCACTGTATTTTTGTAGAAGTCTTACTTTCAGCTCTTTGTCGATGTCTCCGTCGGCGTCGTTCTTCTCTTCGACGCCGAGCGTACAGCATTTTTCTACTAGCGCATCCTAGTCAAAAATATTCAAAGTCCGCAAAAAATTGCTTTCTAACAATTCCTATCAAACTGGTTTATATCTATGCTTAAATATAATTTCACATTATATCTCTAGATGGTATTAGTATAGGTTCCTTTAAATTACACTATAAAAGGCGCAAATCAGCTTAAAATGGAATTTTACGAGCCCCTGAAAACCACAAACGTGAATGTTAAGTTTAAGAAACGTTTTTTCCGGGTTAGGCTAGTCTCTTGCCCGGCATACGTGCAAAGAGGTCTCATAGAACCTACTTCATTGTAGGTAATTAACAGGCCATTGGCCTATAATCAGAAGAAGAAGAACAAGAAAAGGCGCAATTCAGCTTAAAATGGAATTTTGCGAGCCCCTGAAAACCACAAACGTGAATGCTAAGTTTAAAAAACGTTTTTTCCTAATGAAAGATAAAATATTAGACAGTAAATTGAATTTGGTTTGAAATAAATAATTTTTGATTAAATATTTATACGCTGAAGTTGGATGATTGTTTTGAATAAAATTATTTACAACAAGTTTATTAAATATATAAAAGTAACTTAAATAGAACAGTTCACTATCTAATTACTTACAAATAGAACTTCAGAAACAAATAACATAATATCCTGTGCCGTTTACTTAGATTCAGTGATTTTATATGTACAATAAACAATTTTCAGATATTATTTACAACTTTCGGTTAAGTACTTTTAATTCATACTCCGCTATTCCAACTTCTGATCAATTTCCATTGGCTGACATATAGGTATCTACAACAGCAAAGTGTTCACAACTCCAATGCCTTTCCTAAAGTCGCCGAGTATTCTTTTGGAGGGGTCCGGGACAAAACGCCGAATGCCCAAAACGCCGACTCGATATTTCGCCCAAAACGCCGACTCCCATTCCGCCGACCATGTCCAAAACGCCGAATGGTGTTGATGACCAAAATGCCGACTCGTGTCCAAAACGCCGAACGGCGCTGAACGACGTCACATCGTTCGTGAACATGGCGTCGGAGCCGAATACGAATCTAAATTTGTATTTGGCCCAAAACGCCGACTGCACATCGATTCGGCGTTTTGGCCATTCGGCAAAATGTCCACAAACGCACGTATGAGCCTTGTCCAAAACGCCGACCGCAACCCAAGTCGGAGTTTTGGTCACTTGTCCACTATCGATGAGAAAAATTTAAACAAAATCGTTTGAGCCGACTTTGGTTTATACATTTTTCAAAGTCTGACTTCTATTTTTTTTATTATCTTATTTTTCGGATAATTTTTGTTTTGAACGGTATGTACATTTTTGGCACTACATTTTGAAACACCGTGTATATGTTACATACAGAGTGTATTAAAAAAAGGCGGATAATATTTACATCATGCGCTGCTACGTTCAAAGCCAAGTAAAAAACTCTAGTGCCAATTTGGTCTTCGACGAAGAGTTTTTAAATTATTACCAATTGAAAGTTTATTAATTTGGCAACGCTACCCAACTTAAACCTATAATAGTCGCAATGCAAGAAGACCAAAGTAGGATTAAAATGAAAACCATCCCTGCCAAATTGTCGAGGGAATTACACCGTAAAGTCAGCGCTTCTCAAACAATTTTAAGATAATAAATGAGTAGCTGTTAACATCTATTTTATTAAAAAAAATTGATGAAGGTTATTACTTAACTAACACCAATAAATTAAATTAATTGTACGTAAAAATTATTCTTCAAACGGATTTTTTACTGATTTGTAAATTATGTGCTGTACGTTTCACATAACTAGTAAAACGAACAATCGCACCCATATTTTCTCTTTCCAGCTGCATATTGAAGCACATTCCAAATTAAACTCGCCGCATTTACCGTCTAAAACAAAATGCCTCATTTCGGATCTGCTTAAAAGTATACAGTAGATGGTTACACCCCAATAATTCGCCTTTAACTGCATTTTCTTATTTCCTTTATCTGCCTAATTCAAAATATGCTTTCTTAGCAGCAACTCATTATGAAATCCCCTAATGACTATTCAAAGAAACACAAATTAGTTGTTCCTTATTTCTTTTGTATGAATTATGGGTAACCGGGTAATTAAAATTTTTGCAAATACGTACCGCTATATAGGTATATAATAAACAAACTAGCAGCTCCGTAAAAAATTGTTTAAACCCTTTATGCAGTTTAAATTTATATTTTTTTGGTACCCCTGGCCTCTGCTGGGCAATAAAAGACATGAGGCTCAGCTAGAAAAGAATGCAGTGTCGCAACTTAGGGTTTTCATTTTAATCCTACTCTGGTCTTCTTACATTGCGAATCCTTTACCAATTTGGTGTTAGATGAAGAGTTTTTAGATTATTAGCAATTGAAAGTCTTTTAATTTGGCAATGCTGTCCAATCAAACCTAAGTGGATGCATGCATTTAGTTACCCTTGATCGTATATTGTAATTGATTGAATTACAAAATTAAATAAAATATGTACCAACATCGTTAATGTCATTTTTGAAACATTTACAAGTTTACAAAAAATGACATTAATAACAATCTACAAAGTGATTTTTTAAAGAGTCAATTGCAGCAAGCCTAGGAAAAAGCTATTCCGTCTGCAGTCAGCTGTAATGAGCTTTGAATGACATTTACCTGTACGTCAAACTGTGTGACAGTTACAATTTTCATATTGTCAGATTCTAAAGCTTAATATAGACGGGACAATCCCTAGGCTACTGCAATTGACTTTGTATTTGTCATACATGCAGCTATCTATTTAATTTTGATACTAAAAATCCAAAAATTACTCCAGCAGCGGCTTCCAAAAGTACAAACAGCAAATATTTAGTATTGTTAAGGACTTAATTACCTATAAGTAAACTGATAATCAAAATGGTAAAATGTATATTTGATTACTTATTGTTATTTTACTTGCTGGACTATGAGTTGTAATACTATTTAAATGTATATTTCAACGATAGTCGAAATTTATTACAAAGTTTGGTCACTAATAACTCCATAATCAAGGGATTGACACTATACTGGTACTAAAGTTTTTTGCTTGGTTTTCGACGTAGAATCACGTGATGTAAATATTATCCACCATTTGTCCTAACTAATCTAAGACTAACCGTTTTCTTACTTTGATGAAAACTTTTATACTCCTATTATTGAGTATAGTATTTCGTAGGTAATTAAATAATTGTGACAATCTTCGACGCTCATTTTAAGCAAAAAACACCAAACAAAAGTAGCTTTCGCTATGTCCAGAACCTCCTGATAATAAAAATTCGGCAAAAATTAGTTAGGTATACCTTAGCACCTACTAAATATTTATTTACTGAACATGTACGATATATGGTCAAAAAACCGAAAGGGTGTTTTTAGAGTTGTAGCCAGTGTTGAGCAGCATCTAGATAGATGTATCTAGATTTTGGATCAAGGTACTAGGTATTTTAGTATCTATTACCTGTATCTAGATACATTTATAAAAGCGAATCTTGTATATTTTTTATTAAACAATAAAAGATCCAAAGATGCATTCAAGATTTATAATTTTAATTTCTAATTTCTTGTAGATATTTTTTTATATTTTTATTTGTCTTAAACATTTAAGACAGTTTTGGGCGTAACGTAATTCGTTTTACGGGAAACTCCCAAATAGGGCTTAAGATAGGTAACAGTATTGGATTTACAAAAATTCCTAGATCCAGGGGGTAAGAAGCTTATTTTTAAGTGCACATTTAACGATTCCGGCAATAACAATCCCTGTTGATCTTCATGCTGCGTTGAATGATTGGTCTGATGTAATTACTGGTATTATTGTTTAGTTTAGAAAACTAAAATGTGTAAATGGCGTTGAAGTTGATTACAAGTTACAAAATTGCTGTATTCTATAATAGTAATGACTATTTACATGCATTTACTTCCATTGGAATTACTCATAAACGAATGGAGTTATTACAAAACTGCAAGAAGTAAAAAATTTCTCGGTAATATCAAGCAATTTGAAGAAATTGATTAGGTACAGTAGTGGCGTATCATCACAAATAGTTAAAGAGGGAGCGAATAAAGGCAAGACATCTTCATGAACCTTATAGCATAGTTGTTGTTGATGAAAGATATATGTGTACTAAATTTCAAATCAATATCTCACATGTTGTCCAATATATTAAATATAATTTCAAATAAATTGAAATTTTCAACACCTTGTATCTTGAAAACTAAAGCCCTGAGCATATTTGTTGAAATGAACTTTTCTCCATAAAATTGATTGTAGAATCACCTTTTTAATTATTTTAAATTACTTAGAAAACACCCTGTATATGTATGTATACAGAGTGTGTTAAAAATGGCGGATAATATTTACATCACGCGATTATACGTTGATAACCAAACAAAAAACTTTAGTACCAATTTAGTGTTAACCCTTTAACTATGGAGTCATTAGTGACCAAACTTTCTAATTTATTTCGACTGTCGTTGAAAAATACATTTAAATAATATTAACAACAGATAGTCCAGCAAGTAAAATAAGTAATCAAATATAAATTTTACCATTTTGGTAATCAGGTTACTTATAATTTAGTCTTTAACTTTACAAAATCTTTGCTGTTTGTAATTTTGGAAGCCGTTCCAACAATGCATTATAAGCTGGTGTAATTTTTGGATATTTAATATTAAAATTAAACAGATAGCTGCATGTTAGACAAACGGATTGTCATTAATGTCATTTTTGAAATTTGTAAATGTTTCAAAAGAGAGTAATTTTAATGACGGCAGTACATCCTTTATTTATTTTTGGAATTACAGTATATTATCAAAGGTAATTAAATGCATGCATCCGCTTACGTTTAAGTTGGGCAGCGTTGCCAAATTAAAAAACTCTCAATTACTAATAATTAAAAACTCTTCGTCTAATACCAAATTGGCACTAGAGTTTTTTGCTGGGTTTTGAACGTAGCAGCGCGTGATGTAAATATTATCCGCCATTTTTAATACACCCTGTATGTAACATACACGCTGTTTCAAAATGTAGTGCCAAAAATGCACCTACCATTCAAAACAAAAATTAACCGATAAATAAGAAATGAAAAAAATAGAAGTAAAATATTTAAAAATTTATAAACCAAAGTCGGATCAAACGAGTTTATTTAAATTTTTTTCATCGATAGTGGCCCAGTGACCAAAACTCCGACTCGGTTTGCGGTCGTCGTTTTGGACAGGGCTCATAGGTGCGTTCGTGGACACTTTGCCGAATGACCAAAACGCCGACTCGGATTGCGGTCGGCGTTTTGGACAGGGCTCATAGGTGCGTTCGTGAACACTTTGCCGAATGACCAAAACGCCGAATCGATGTGCAGTCGGCGTTTTGGGCCAAATACAAATTCAGATTCGTATTCGGCTCCGACGCCAAGTTCACGAACGGTGTGACGTCGTCCAGCGCCGTTCGGCGTTTTGGACACGTGTCGGCGTTTTGGTCATCAACACCATTCGGCGTTTTGGACATGGTCGGCGGAATGGGAGTCGGCGTTTTGGACGAAATATCGAGTCGGCGTTGTGGGCATTCGGCGTTTTGGGCAGTCCCCTTTTGGAGATATAAAGTGGTTGTGTGGTGCGGAACATCACACTTTGTTTCTATGGATAGTGAACTGCTATTCACCATATCTTACATTATCACAAATGCAACTGCTATTGTAGACTGATCCAATAATTCATCTCGATTGCATATCTTTTCAGCAGGAGGAAAGAACAACTCCATTTACAGGTTTAAGATAGAATGTTTAGGTTCAAGTTATTCTGCTGCATAGAAATAATTGAGGTTGACGTTTTAAACTTTCACTTGATCTGACAATGATTACAATTTTTATTGGTTTTGGTATAAATATCTGAAACAAAAGTATTCCAATTGCGTACCAAATTTTGTTTTTATAAGTCTCTATAAAGCTTTACCTTTTATTTCTATTCTTCATTGTTTCAAGAATATCAAGTGCACAAAGGAAACGAAGTACATTTGCATGTGATCATATCCAACAGATATTGTTTACTTTCAATTCATTATTCAGATATAACTGTTGTTCAAAATTTGGTTGAAAATGTATAGCATCATTGTTTTAAATTTCTTTGATTTTATATGGGAGAAAATTTGTTCATATGTGCAGACTGGATGACAAAATCTGTCCTGAGTCATATTATATTTTAAATTAATCATTTAAATTTAAATAAGTATAATTAAAAAATTACATAGTGGAGCACTGCGGACGCCGTCAAACGGTTCGTAGTGCAGAACACTTCGCGCTGGTTACTACTCAAATGGGTGGACCAATATAGTGGCATTTGTAAGCGGTTGTGCTTCGGAGGGCACGTAAAACTGTTGGTCCCGGTTGTCTACGAACATTTTTGATAATCGGAAACCATGTAGTGGCGTTTTTCTTCTCTGTTCGACGGGTTAAGCTAGCCTCCTGCCTGGCATACGTGCAAGGAGGCCTCCTCCATTGTAGATAAATAACAGACCATTGGCCTATACACAGAAGAAGAGGAGACAATTGCTGATATATCAATTGAAGTAGATTATGAAATACTACATTATGATGTAGATAAAACATTTTTAGAGCCTACAAGATTTTAGTAGTGATAATCTACTTTTTCATCCTTTAATGCATTGTAAAAGAGCTTCTTCTTTTGGTTTCAGTGTTGAAATCTCTCTACCAGCATTGAAAAATAATGGGAAAATGGTCAGAACTCGCTTCATTGTCATTCCATTTTCGCAATTAATTAGTCTTCAGCTTCGATAGAGACAAATTTACATCAAAAAAGCAGTAATTTTATAAAAAATCTTATGAATTGTGTTGACTTGTTGAGCATCTCGTTTAAATTTGGTATGGCTTTTTTATACAGAGAATATATTTTTAATAATAAAGAAATAGCCGGTATGAATTTAGTACAGCATACACAAAAAGAACAACCGCTATCACAACCAACTTGCTTGTTCCTTTAAGTACATGACGTCATCATTCTGCGACCACAAGCAATCGGTGTTAAAAATTCTGACATTTATCTACCGCTGGAGCTATAATTATAGCGTGAACGGAATCACTTTCTGATCGGTGAAATGACGAAACAACTCTGCCAAGTGACATCACTGTTTGGCTGGCCTTGGAAAGACCCATATTTAGTCGATTCAATTAGAACATGCTTAAGGCATCACTGTGAAGGCAAAATCTCATTTTTTTCTTAGTCAAATTTGTGCTTTTATTGTTGGTTGTTTTTTCAGTATGCCTTAGAACATTTCACACACATTAAATGTAATCTTTCTTCTACAATACAGTTGATGACTATTTTTTAAATTTATAAAAACTAACGTGCACAAATCACTACAATCGTATAAACAAAATCAATATAGTTGTGGATTGACTTCAAAATAATAGTTACCTATAAGGCGTTAATTTTAAAAGCTTCCACGTTGGGAGCGTGACACGTTATAATTCTTTCGCATATTAACCATACTTGTATCGGTTTATTATCGTGCCTAAGAGAGATAGAGAGAGAGAGAGATAGAGAGAGAGAGAGAGCGAAAATAAATGCAAGGTCAGATATTGTAGGTTATTGTTAGGGAAATTACTATGGTATTATTCAGGTTGGTGCCGACTTGCAGTAAAATATACATTAGTAAAATTTCGGTGTTAGGATCCTCAAATTCAATAGAGGAAATTCTGACTATGAAAAACGCAACTAAGTACAAGATCATTTTATGCAGGTTTTTGTAAACATGAAGTGTTGACAACAGAACAATATTCTCCATGAAAAGACGGACTATGACCTCACGCAAATAGCGTAACTCTTAAAATAAAAAATTTTAAATTTTATTGTGGCTGATATAACATTTATTTAAAAAATGAAAAATATGGGGTTTATGTCTGTTGCTCGATAATCTATTTTTAATTTAAAAAAATGGTCAATGACTCCAGTTTTAAGGTGATATATGTAAGCAGTAGACTGCTATTAGGTTTTAAACAGGAGGTGTTTTTGTGCCCTACCCGGTATAATGATTTACCTTACATTCCAGATAGACTTATTTTGTATTACTTTGTATATAGAAATCCTGATTCATTGTTCTCTTTGTTTTGGTATCGAGGTTAAAATTGTACAACAGATGTCGCAGTACAAAGTATTTTGACAGGTTTCCAAACCAAGTTGGGAACAGAAAGAAGTTTAATTATATTTCATCTCCATTGCTAATAGTTTTCGTCGATATTATTAAATACCGTGTGAATTACTTAGTGCACGAAATTAATTCTGCGATTCGTTGCTTGCGTTTTTCTTAGCAGGGGTCGTGTGTATAAGCTATACATGTTTACAACATCGTCTTGTTGTTGTCATTGTGTGAAATGTCAAAGTGTTTGTAAATGTAGATATGATTTAAATGCGTGACGAGCATTTACATTATGGGTAATTGTTTGAAAAGGTCCACCACGGATGACATTTCGCTTTTGCGGGGAAGCGACAGTGTAAGGGAATCTTCTTCTGATCAGCTGGGGCCGTCCCCCTATCAGGTAGTGTACCCCCCACAATTGCTTTTGTGAGCAGGATTAACGTGTTAGAATTTGCAGGAGACGTTGCCCATTCAGGTGGCCACCCCGGTGTATCACCCGTCCCCTAGTGTGACTAGGTCTGTAGCTCAGCTAACCGAAGAAGAACAAGTAAAGATTGCAAAACGTATTGGACTAATTCAGCATCTGCCTACTGGCACATATGATGGCTGTAAGAAGGCACGCGAATGCGTCATCTGCATGGTAGAATTTCTTGTGGGTGATGCGGTTCGTTATTTGCCTTGTATGCACACATACCATATGGCATGCATCGACGATTGGCTCATGCGTAGCCTCACGTGCCCCAGCTGCATGGAGCCTGTGGATGCTGCCTTGCTAACTAGCTACGAGACCAACTGATGGCAAGTGCCTTGCAACCGATAGTGAAACACTGTGATTTGAACTGTCTTCGTGTTGGGCGTGAATGGAGTGTGGCTGTGAGTCCCCCTGCTGCGGAAATTCAAATATCTACAAATCAGCACATTGTTTTTCTGCATCATAAGGGTGTTTTGATCTGTATATTAATTATCTGAACTAGTTAGTCGTCTGTCTTTCTCTATACATCATTTTAGTCAATTTTGGTTTTTAAGCGGAGGCCATCTAATCATAAAAATAAAATTTGTTACGAAGCTGCTTGTATAATAGTTTTTCCAGATTTGTCCCTCCTTAGATTGCCTCTTCTTATAAACGTAAGAAATAACGTCCATTTGATATTTTTACTTTTTGTATTACTTCTTTAGTGCTACATAATAAAAATTGCGTTATAATGGGATAAAATATACATTAAAACCAAAAAACATTTAGATACATCCCTGTATAATAAGCTGAGTTAAAGATGTCTCAAAATATTTTATATCTTGCCAAAACCTATTTTCCATAATATCTGTATACAGACATTTCTAAATATCTACCTAGTTTTATGTAAGTCAAACATTGTAGTACCTAGATATTTTGACAATGCTTAAATGAATAAGAAAATGTATAAAAATATAAATGGGACAAAGGCAAATATTATGTGAGCTTTTAAGATTCTACCTGGCATAGGAAAGTTTTTTAAAAGTTTTTAGTATTCACAAGACTGTAGAGACTGCAAATACGTCCCACATAGTGCAAACGAAAGGGTGTATATCTGACTGCAATTTGTGATACCTCTACTTCAATTTGTGTTAGTTTTGTTCCAGGTAGAACTGTATAAGCTGTTTTGTGCTAGTTTTAAATGCATCACTTTATAAAGCTGTATTCAAGGTAAATTTTGGTGCTCAACTTTTTCTTTTTTCCATTGTATCATTGTTTCCTGAGAAAGTTTTTGCACAGTGTTCACAGTGGATATAGCTAATACTTTTATGTTTACTCGACACTTAAATTTAGTCAAATTATTATGTTTTAGTCAAACAATTCAGTCTTTAGCCATCTTTAATATTAAATTTTTATTTTATTTAAACAACTTTCCCCTCGATGACTTTGTTAACATAATTAAAAATTGTGATAAAATTTTGTGTTTTATTATATACACATATCCACATAAGCTAGCATAGTTTTCATTTAAAACTTTTAGAAAAAATCTATAATTTGAATTCTATAAAAGAAAATAGTACATGGTGTTTCAGAACTCACGACGATGCTCTGAAGACACGAATAAATAATGACTGGTAACAATTTTCACAGAAAATTTAAATATCAGAAATTACTGGTGTTTGTCAACTGCCAATCGATTACTCGTTTTTGGAAAAGGTATGTGTCGAACTGCCAGACAGGTGGACCTGTCAACTGTATTCAAGTCAATATTTTGAAGTATTCCTGCAGTTTTTTCATACAATCTGAAGTACGAAAAAATAAAAATGGATTACCTACAGTGTATCAGCTGATTTTCCTTGAAAGGGGTGTATCTATATTTAAAAAATGGAAGCTAATCTTGTAACTGCTATGTTTATAAAGGGGGACAAGTAATTGTTAGTTCCTAATAATTTTAAGTTTTATCGTGAACACATCGAAAAGTATACGTGTATACGTATACGTATACGTGCGGTAGTGACTTTTAAAGCACAAAAAAGATTCATAAACATGAATTCGATTCAGTATTCGATTGACAGGTTGGTAGTAACAAATGCTGAGAAACTAATTTGGTAAGGCATTGTCTAGCAGTTCATAGGTAAGTAAATCTATTTCTAAGTGAGGGTTTTAATCTCCATCAGTTGACAACTACAAAGGTGTTTCTCACAAATAAATACCTTTTATGCTTGAGAAATATAACAATAAATATTTTAGAGAAAGCAGTTCAATATTCGTTTTAAACGTAAATTTTTTTACAAAGAAAGCTAAGTAAATTGTCATTCAAAGGTATGGATTAGAACAAATGGTTGGTCTAATAGAATTTACTGTAAATGCAATTGTTTAGAAGAAAGAAAAATATTAACATCCGATTTGGTAAAACGCATAGTAGTGAAGGTAGGTAACATTTTTGTTGCTGCAGTAGTGCCATATTAATTTTTTTATACTTCTCTTGCAATTTTAACAAATCAAATTGTGCTTGTCCTTGGTAAGTGGGTATGTAAATGTATATTCTTGCATCATTTTCTAATTAACTTCTGTAAATTGGTAGATACGGACAAGTGCAACATTCAGACTCACGGATATAGTATTCAAAAGCTCTTTCGCGATATCATTACCATTAGTAAGCCCTTGCAGAGTGCATGTAAGACCGTTTATTGTCATTTCAATAATACCTACAGTTGATTATTGCAGTATCAATTGCTATTTATAAAGTCCATCTTACAACTACACATGTGAGATGCTTTTCTAACTGTCTTTACTGCATGCTCACTTCTACAACTGAAAAGTAGGTATCTAAAGATTATATATATTATAGTACAAGGTGAATGGGAACTATATCATGCAAATAGAAGTGTATGTAAAAGGGTTCCCTTACCAGTAAAGTACAAAATCGAGTATTGTCTACATAATTCAGCAGTAGTACCGTTTTAAGCCTTCTTTCTATCCTTTGAACTAACGTTTCTGTGGCTGGTATTCTATTTTTAATGTTTTCGTTTCTTGCCTTCTGTATCATTAGTATCTAGCGCGTCTTCGTAAATAATCCGTTTATACTGCTCTTAATCTGCGTTTCTCTTATTCCCAATTGTGGCCCATATACTATCGCTCCTATATATATAGCGAGTTCTTTTACAGCCGTGGCCGTCTCTTGCATCCCCTCCGCCAGTAATCTCTGTCTCGCCAGTGTCCCGCTTTCATTTCTCTCTCGATCATAGCCTGTTATACCCCTTCCCACCAAGTTTTTCGCGGTCTTCCTCGTTTTCTGCGTGTCGGAGGAACCCACTCCCATACTTTCTTAGGCCACCTGTTTTTCTTCCATTCTTCTTAAATGTCCGTACCAGATTAGCATTTTGTTTCAATTGTATCAACGAGGGAGTCTTCTACTTCCATTCTCTGCCTTATTTCCTTGTTTCTGATTCGTTGCAATTTTGAGACACCACAACTCCAAAAATCCATCTCCACAGATTTTATCCTATCTTTGCTTCTTTTGTTTAATTCCCAAGATTCAAAGCCGTAGGTCACTATGCTTCGTATAATGGTTTTGAATATAGATGTTTTTGTTTTTCAAATTGGGTTGAGTTGTCTATCTGCTCTTTTTCCTTGTCCTATTTTATTACTGATACCTTGCTTACTGGTACCTTCTGCGGTAAAAGTGACACCTAGGTATTTGTAGCTATGGCAATTTTTTATTGCGCCTGTATCTAGAGCTATGTCGCACCCTTCGTTGTCAATGACGAGGTGTTCAATCTTGCTCATATTGATCTCTAGGCCCCACCGTTCGTATTCTTCGTCCGGTTTTTACTTTCCCATACCTTATAGGTATATTACTTTCCCATACCTTATAGGTATAAGGTATTACTTTCCCATACCTTATAGGTATAGGGTAAGTATTGAATTCATGAAAATTTTCGAAATCGAGATTTTAACGGAAATATCCGTTTTGGGTCTCTTCTCTCTCTTAGAGTGCTTTATCTCTTACGAGACGTAGCGATCTTCTCTCCTATGCCTGTGTTGCGCGTTTTTAGAGTGTCACAGACATAGAGGACCTACAGTTTAACGTGGGCTCCGAACCACGGGAAGTGTAAACACTTCTACTCCAGAGAAGATTTACTAGGCAGAATACCTCACTGGTTTGCCATTGCCTTGCGAGGGAGAACGGCCGTTAAAAATCCGATGTTCCGGTGCCGGGAATTGAACCCAGGACCTTCAGCGTAGAAGTCTAACGCGCTAACCTCTAGCCCACGGCCGCCTCTAGGAACCCAAAAAAGTGGTTTTTAAAAAATGTCTGTCTGTGGGTGGGTATGTATGTACGTACGTATGTACGTATGTGACGCTCCTACAGCCGAAAGTA